>JAJKFI010037178.1:0-56317 GCA_029204185.1 Lerista edwardsae
AGAGAGAGAGAGAGAGAGAGAGAGAGAGAGAGAGAGAGAGAGAGAGAAGACACAGCAGCACAGTTCAGCAGTAACCCAGAGTTTGCAATTCACCAAATGTAGAAAGGATAGATATATAATTTCAATAAGTATTTAATAGCTGCAGGGAACGCTAGGTTTTTTGTTGCCATTGCTAAACACCTGTAAACTAAGCTTAAATATATAACTTATTTACAGCTGCCCTGTTCTCTGCACATGATTTTTTCCTGCTCTGTTCCTGAACTGGGCAGTGTTCGGCTAGGGTGTATATATAATCAAAATGTAATTCAAATGTATGTAACAACATAACCATAGTTTCCCATAGTTTCAGTCTCACTGAAAAGTCCAGAAATGAAACTTCTGAAACAAGGAAAATGATTTACAGGCCAATGTGGATACTCTGAACTCCCTGGTCTCTTAAGGAAAGGAGCAATCAGACTCTCGCCAGGTGCTTGTCGGAGCTGAACTCACTTAAACCACTGATGGCAGGTCTGATCACTCATAAGGAAATGGACGGAAATGGACCATTAATAAGACCAAGTTGGCCAATGTTTCTTGGGTCAAAGCATTTTGCACCCCATATTTCAGGGACCATATTTCTGAGCAAGCAGTCATTAAAAAAATGTTAATTCAATTAGAATCACATGAAGAAATAAAAGCATAATCAAGGTAAAGGGCAGATCAATTCACCAGCCAAATCCATACAGATCTATTCACATGGCCCAGACACATTTTGCCAGAACAAGGAGCAGGCGTATCACAACATGGGACCTGCGGAGAAAATAGCTCAGTATGACTCAAGCAAGTGAGTAAATTGGCTTAGTGACCTTGAGTGATTTTGGTTTTAAAACCTTTCATTGTAAACTGGCCACCATCGTTGGAAAGGACTTTTAGCCAGGGTCATTCTATATGCCTGAACAATCCTTTGTAGGGTCTTCTGGAGCACACATCTATCCATACAACATCCTGAGTTTCGGGCACTAGGGGCTATTCTAGCTAGAGGAAGGAAAAATCTCAGAATCATACAAAAGAAAGCCCTTTTCTCACCCTAATGGGACCACAACTAAAAGGTACCAGAATAAGATATCCTTAAGATAAAGGTTTCCCCACGACCGAATGGTCTATTCGTGATCGACTGTAGGGGGCGGTGCTCATCTCCATTTCTAAGCCTGTAGAGCCAGTGTTTGTCCGAGGACAAGCTTCTGTGGTCATGTGGCCAGCATGACTATACGCCATAGCGCACGGAATGGTGTTACCTTCCCACCAAAGTGGTCCCTATTTATCTACTGGCATTTTTATGTGCTTTCAAACTGCTAGGTTGGCAGGAGCTGGGACAAGCAACGGGAGCTCACTCCGTCACGTGGTCTCGAACTCCCAACCTTCCGGTCAGAAAGCCCAGCAGCAGCGTTTTAACCCGCAGTGCTACCACGTCCCTACTATATCTTTAGGACCCTTTAAAAATGCATCCAATTCTAACTTGCCAGCCCACTCCCCTCTCAATCTCCATCCACCACCACCAATCTTGCAGTGTAGCAGAAGGCGTGGAACAGTAAGATCCTTTCCTGAATTTACCTACCTACCCCTCCCCTTTCAGACTCCAGCAGCAGCCTGACACTCTGCATGGGATAGCAAGAGAAAGAATGTCTTCTACCAGCCTGTTTCAACAGCTAGGCATGCTGACTGTCCCTAGATTTTCACCTTTTCCATTCCTCCCTACCATAGATGTCTGCCTCAGTAGCACCACTAGACAGGGCACTAACTTTTGCAAGGCGCCTCACTTTGCCATGTTAACCGCTCCTCTCCCTCGCCGTTGTAGCCATTCCAGGCTGCGAAAGCAACACAGAGGGATGCTATTGATCTGCCCAGCTTGTCTGTCTGGACGATAAGCCTTAATAATTCAGGCCCTGTGCTATTTCTTTTATAGTAGTGTTTCTCAAACTGCGACTCGAGCCAATTTCAGGTGGGTCCACATTCATTTCTATGTGTATTTTAATACCACATTTCTGGTCTTTGGATTTCTCCTTTGACTTTAATCAAGGCAGTTTACATAGCAGGCTTTCTCAGCCTCATATAAGGGTTGTTACAATCATAAGCTCTAATCTTGTATAGAACTATTTTCCTTTCCAGGTGGTATCCTTCATAGTCCGACATCTCTCTGGCTGCAAACACCTCCCGTGCATGACTTGACAGGCAACTCCTCCACTCTCACTTGAAGGGTTGTCATCTCCGCTCCTCCAGCTGGTGAGACTCATCAGCTGATCATCAAATATGTTAGACTTGATGCTACCATGGTGTATGACTGCATTTGGGGAAATATTACAGATCTGTACTTTGAACAGGTTTCTATGTATATGCATTTAACAATGATAGTCAATGAGGCTTATTACCAGGTAAGTATGAATAGGATGTGGGGATGTGCACATGAATAGGATGTGCACATGAGTAGGATGTGTGCACATGAATAGGATGTGCGTGGTGGCGCAGCGAGTTAATCCGCTGTTGCTGGGCTTTCGACCGCAAGGTTGGGAGTTCGAGACTGCACGACGGAGTGAGCTCCCGTTGCTTGTCCCAGCTCCTGCCAACCTAGCAGTTAAAAGGCACCTAAAATGCAAGTAGATAAATAGGGACCACTTTGGTGGGAAGGTAACGGCGTTCCGTGCGCTACGGCGTAGAGTCATGCTGGCCACATGATCAGACAAAAACGCCGGTTCTACAGGCTTTGAAACGGAGATGAGCACCACCCCCTACAGTCAGTCACGACTAGACCATTCGGTCGTGGGGAAACCTTTACCTTTTATGAATAGGATTGCAGCCTCTGGGAGGCTTGGGAATTTTTTTAAACAGATCAGCAACTGCTTAGGAGGGTTAGCAGGAATCTTCTTTATTTTAAATATTTTTTTAAAAAAATTATACTTATTGTAAACTTTAAATTGATTTTATTTTGTTTTGTTGTATGGGGGGCTGTTAAAATTTTTTCCTGCTTTATGATGTCACTCCTAGCCATGACATTGCTCTCAGATCCATTACATCACTTCTGGTGGGACAACCCACCAGATTGTCATTCTAAAAAGTGGGTCCTGGTGCTAGAATCACTGTTTTATATTATGCCTAGCATGATGCAGCCATGCCACTAGAGCACACGTTGCATCCTGTGGGGATGACAGTCCCTGATGTCTCCTCCCTTGCCCAGGGGTAAGCCTCCATTAGCCCAAAGGCCACCTCAGATTTGCACCTGCTAATCTGGTGCAAGTTCAAGTGGATCCAGGAAGGCAAATTGGATATAGAAATCAGATACAATATTGGATAGGATATAGATGCTGCTGCTGCTGCCAATATTTTCCCCTTTCTGGCTTCAATTTGCCCCATCCCAGTCTTGTCCCCATTCCTTCCCTTGCCCCACAAATGTTTGCAACACATTTTTTTTTAAAGAATAATTCTATAATTTAAAAAGTTTTAAAAATCACTGCCCATAAAAATTCTTTTTAATGCATCCATACTATTGAGAATGGCCTTTCAAAATGCCTTTTGCAAGCTCTACGGTTCAAAAGCATTATCGGTTCTCAATGTTAAGTATACTGAAAATGAACAACTTCTAACATTAACCTTATAAGAAATAATCCAGTTCACCACTAGAGGGCACTGCTAGTAAACCAATAGTCTGCCTCAACAGTCGCATCAGTCATTGAGCATTTTATTGCTGTATCCTGATCAAGTTTGAGACATGTGGATGAACGCAGGAAATCAACACTGCAGACTTTGAATATTAGTTTTCAGATGTTCGGTATAATATCTTTTTTTCTTTTTAGCTCAGAGGAACGTGAGCTTATAAAAAGTGGTTCAATAACAGCCTCCCTTACACTGTGGCAGGTATTAAAACCATTCATCACTGACTGTTTATCGTCAGGTTACAATCCTATTTCCACAGCAGTTTATTTGAAAACAACCTGCATTCGCTTCGAGATCTCCAGGAAAATCTGGAAAGCATTTGAAATCCAGACCAAGGTTTGGCAAATGATGAATTGTGTGTTATTTCTCAGAGAAGCCCTTATTTGAGTTTCAGAAAACAGGTCAGTACTAGTGTGAAGTCAATAAAGAAATAATCACTGTCACTGATAGACACAAACCTGGAAGAAGGTTATCATTTACCTTGAGAAGCCACTCGTAGGAAAGTACAGAAAGTACAACAGCATTTATTAACAGCGTGTGCGTGTCCTAATTGAACTTCAATATTGCTAACTGACAAGGTGGTGACTTGCCGTTCCTTTGTATCCACCTGTTATTGTAATTGTTCCTGCTCTGTGAGCCAATCTGATAGTTGGAAACAAACCTGTGCTAAACCAAGTGCCTTGTGTAGAGTCAAAGTGCCACTCATAAAATCCAGAATTAGCAGATTTAAAAATAGCTTCTATCCCTGTGCAGTGATGTGTTTAAATGCGGGGTTGTAGTGTTTGTATCTAGGTGGTATGTGTGGTTGTTTCTGTTGTTTTTGTTGTCTGTGGCTGTGTTTATTTTTTTGGTTGGTGTTTCAGTTTTTACCATTGCGAAAAGCATCTCATTTCGTTGCACTCGCATTGTGTGTGCAATGACAATAAATCCTTGTTCTTATTCTCTTATTCTTATTCTTATATGATGGCTACTTTAACCCAGTGGAACACAGTGGTTGGGGGTGGGGGAGGAGCTTGAGCTGAGCTTCCTTGTAGCTTTACCTACACCATCCACGCCCTGGCCTTCAGCAAGCAACACTGTGTAAACAGAGAAAGCATACCTAGGGCAGGGGTGTCAAATGTGTTTCATATAGCAAGCTGAATAGCATTCGTGATGCCTGCTGAGGGCCTGAAGTGATGTCACTAAGCAGGAAGTGATGTCACTAAGCAGGAAGTGATGTCATTAAGCAGGCCATGACCAAAAATAAGCACTTTCTTCTCACTTAGGAACTCATTAGCTGCAAATGAGAGAAAATACACAATGCTTGATATTTTCAATATATGGAAGTGTCCAGTTATCATGCGGGCTACCTTTTCAGGCTGCTCAGCAGCTGAGAGCAGCTGGTGGTGGTGCTGGGAGAGCCTGAGGGCCGGAGAAAGAGCTTCCGGGGGCTGCATCCAGCCTGCAGGCCTCACGTTTGACATCCCTGCTCTAAGGGTCAATGCTGAGCAGGATGCAGTCAGCAAACCTAGCCTGAAAATGGTCAGACAACCTCTGGGTCTTATAAAATGCACACTTCCAAACTGGCCCAGTAGTTTGATCAATTAGTAACACAGATGCTAACTGGATACATTTAGGGCATAATCCTAACCTGGAGTTAGGCCAGCACAAGTCACCCACTTGTGCCCTCCCAGGCAGTGATGTCATGCAGTGGGTACGCGGGGGTACGCGAGTACCGGTTTCTAGGATTACGGCTGGCCCTGCCCATTCGCCCTCCCACTCGTCGACTCCGCCCCCTGCAATGTTTGAATTTCCTGCACGTTTGAGTTTCCTGCACGTTCTCAGAGCTAGGCAGGCAGGCAGGCAGCAAGCGGAGCCTTGCCTTGCCTTGCCACTGAAAAATGAGCTGCTCTGGGGTTTTGGAACTGTTGGGTCACTTTAACATGATGCCAGGCCTCCTTAACATGTTCTGGGGGTACTGTGGAATACTGTTGCAACTGTTGGGTCAGTTTGAAATCGTCTGAGGCCTCAAGAAGGGCTTTTTTCATGTCACGTCCTGCCAGTACATCACTTCCGGCTTATGACGTCACTTCCGGTGGGCGGGTCCCGACACGTGCCAATCAAAAGTGAGTACCTGTTCTTAAATCATTTAGATGACACCACTGCTCCCAGGAGTATCACAAACACACTGGAAAGTGCTTTTGGACCACTCTAGGAGTCAGGGAGGCCAGCACAGCAACTTGTGAAAGTGGTGCAAATGTGCTTGGCAGTGCGTTTGCAACATTCCTGGAATGTTGCCTAACTCCAGGTTAGGATCGCCCCCACAATCTTTAATTTATCAATACCTGCTAGAACTTCACCCCTTGTAACATCTGCCTGACTCACAATCCTACTGAAGTCCCCGCCCAGCAGTGCAGCTGTGCTGAATCCCACAGGAGAGTTTGGAGGCCTCCTCGGGGTAAGGGCGCCCTTGTTCCCTTGCCCCAGAATAAGGCCATGCTATAGCTGGCACAAGGCTGCATGGACCCAGTTCGGGGGGGGGGGTCGAGGATGGAAGGGGATTAAGATATCAGCGTCCATTGCTGAATTATACTGACCCCCTCCCAGCCCTTGAGTGGATGCCTAGATTTCTTAAGCCCCGCCAACTGTAACAAACTCAGAGAACTATGTAGTATAGATGCAAACTCTTTTCACATCATTAAAAAGAGTGTAGGATCAATGAATGAGTCCACTGAGTGGGGATCCTGCCCAGTGTCCCCTCCTCTGAACTCCATATATTTATTCAAACATTGAAACAGTGCCTTCCCATGTATAACTTGTCCACACATTGACTGTGTACATATGATCAGGGACCCCACATGTTGCTAGGTTTGTTAAGAGAGCCTATGCACATAGAAGTGGTACATCTGTGGGTTCTGTTCAAACCTTTCAACATCTGTGGGTTCTGTTCAATTGGTGGTGCTTGAGGTGGTGTCCAGTGGCACATGCAGGACCCCCAAACACCTGCCACCCAGCAGTTAGATCAGCAACATGACAAGAAAATAGTAGGACACTCAGCTCAATGGACGGATTGCCAGTACATGCTTTGTGCGCACTCGAAAAAGCCCTCCTTTCTGTCCTGAGCGTCCGTCATACTGCGCCTGGCCTCCCAACTGATGACGTCAGTTACTTCCAGTGATATTTCCTGGGCCAAGTTATGCAGTCGCGGATCTAGGGGGGCTATAGGGGGCAAGAGCCCTGGGCACCATCTTGGGGGGGCGCCGATGGCATGGTGCCCCCTGCCTCCCCGCAACATGGCGCCCGCCGCACCCGCTCCCCTCCTGTCCGCCAGGACGCGCGAGCACTTTAAAGTGCCCGCGCACCCCGGCAGACAGGGCGGGGAGCAGGCGCTGCACATTCCGGGCCGGGGGTTTAAAGTGCACCTTAAACCCCTGGCCCGGAGTGCACCCCGGCGGCTTCCCTCCCGGCTCAGAGGGTGCAGCGGCCATGACGTCGTGACGTTGGGGGGGGGGCACAATGTCATTTCCTGCCATGGGCTCAGTTCTGATTAGAACCGCCCCTGAATTTATGGTGCTGGTTTTGACTTTTACAGCCCTTGTGGCTTACAACCAGCATATTTAGATACCTCTTCCTTCTGTCCAGTCTGTTCTTTTCAGTTATCTGCAAGGGCCCTTTTGGTTGTGCTGCCAGAGAGGTGAGAGGAATGGGGCCAGAAATAGGGCCTTCTTCGTGGAGGCACCTGTTCTGTGGAATTCCCTCCACTTTGAACTGAGAACAAGTCCTGCATTGTTAACCTTCCGACCAGGCCTGAAGACATTTTTATTCTACAAAGCCTTTGATGGTATGATGGTTCCTTTTTTTTTTAAGTAATTTATTTAATATTTTAATTGATAGTTTTTATTACTGCAGGTTGGCTTTTATTGTCTGTTTTATAGTTTTGTTTTTTATAGGTTTTATGTGTTTTATTTTTTATGCATTTTAATTCTTGTTAGCTGCCTTGGGTGCGCTTCTTCGGGGAGAAAGGCAGGGTGCAAATAAACGATGTGCTCACTGAATGGACTTGAGCAAGCCACTACCTCAAATCCCTGCATGTAAATTGGAAATGATTGTTTATGCCTTCTCTTTCTGCCGGATTTTCAGATGACCTGGCTCCCAGAATGACTTTGTAAATAATCAGATTAAGGAATAACAGTGAGCTACATGATTGGTGTGTGGGTGGGGAGGACAAAAGGCTTGTAAAAAGCACTCTGCATATTAACTGTGTTGCAGAGATATGCTGCAGAAGCCATTGAAAGCATTTTCAAGGTCACCATTAATTTGGACACTCCAAGCCAGGATTCTCCTTGCATCAGGTCTCTGTTTGGAAGTAATAGCTGAAAAGGCAAACATGAATTTCACATCCTGTTTGTATCATTCTTCCCTAAAAGTCCAAAAGGAAACTTGCATTATTTCCCCAGTCTCTTCCCATGCCCCTGAGACAGAGAATACACATAGTTTTTTTTTCTTTTTTTCAAATAAAGGAGCATCCCAAAAGTCAAAGTGTCTTTTTCAACCTTCCTTTCACATCTTTTGAAAAAGTTTTGTCAAAACAATCAAAGTCACTCTAGAGATGCCAGTTAGAATTCAAGGAATTGTGAAACCAGTTCAGCGAGCCCTGTATGATTAAGGGGCTCAGCCCTATCCCATATTCTCATGCTGACGCAGCCACAATGCAGCCCCAAGATAAGGGAACAAATGCACCCCTCCCATGTGGAGGCTTCTGTGACAGCCCACCACCACCACCACAGGATGTAGTGCATGCCTCATTGGCATGGCTGCATCAGTGCTGGGAAACTGAACCATAGAGTAATTATCACTAGAGAGGGCATGACGTCACAAACTTGAAGCTTCCGGGTATAACCCCGCCCCTTTTTCCCCTTTCCCATCCCTCCTCCCAGCGTCCAATCAGCGAGCGCCTTGTGATTGGGCCACGCCCCCTTCCTTCCCTCAGTCCCCTTCACAGCCGCTGGTATGTTCAGTAATATAATTCTGCGGAATTAAACCTTGGAATTGCATATTAACTCATAATTAGGTTACCACTGATGTTTCTCCACGATCACACATTGTTATTTTGGTAAGTTTTTGCTTCAGGAGTAAACGATTCAGCCCGAAACATCATGCGAAAACCCATTGGAAATCATTGGAATCAGCATTGTTGTGGGTATATTTACGTCACAGCTAACCCCGCCCCCTGGATTCACTCGCTGGCCTATCTAGATAATGGGATGGCCACCCTTTGAACTGAACAGTATTGAGCTCTTAGACTGGTTTAGCTCGAACAGGAGCCACCCCACCCACCCACCCACACCTCATAGAAAACTATTTTTGAAACTGAGGGGAGTTTCAGAAGCCATCCAATTATGCTTGTAAGAGGAAAGGAATGAGATTTCCTATCCATTATTTCCTTAAAGCAACTGATTCTGGAATCTTAATACCCCTTACTGCTTGGGAACAAGCTATCTCATAGTAAGTCATGTGCCTCTATTTTTTTTTAAGAGTTGCTTTCAATGATTCAGAGCACAATCCTAATCTGGAGTTATGCCGGCACAGTTAGGCCAGCAAAATTTGACCAGCACAAGGCCCACCTTAAATCACGTTTGGACCACTCACAGAGTGAGGGAAGATGGCCCACATCTGTGTGCTGGCCTTTCTGACTGGTCCAAGCGTACACTACGGTGTCCCTTGTCCCAGCCAAACTGTGCTGGCCTAACTCCAGGTTAGGATTGTGCTCTCAATCACCTTTACACTTTTAAAACTGCACATACTGTAAATGTAAGCATGCCTGACCACAGACTTGTGTGTTTTTGAATTTGGCATCACAGCTGAAATGTGTACTATTTTGGCCAGACCACTGTTTCAACTGATGGCGATACTTGGTTCAGGTGGAGAGTTGGATACAAATTTAGATGAAGGGCAAATTGAAGTGGCCTATCCTTCTCCGTGGCCGAAATCTCCCCCCTCCCATTTTCCATGCCTGGACTTCCTGCCTTCCCACCCTGGAGGATAACACATGAGCAAGGGCCCACCCCCTGGCCAGTCTGCTCTTCTTTTGAAAAGGAGATAAGAGGAAAAGCAGGACAAGAACAGTTCTTGATGAGCGAAGGGGAGGAGGGGCTGGGTCCAGATAGCAGTGGGGTCTCTACAGGGAGGGCAAAGCTCTAAGTGTTGCAAGAAGCCTTACCCTGTCATGTAAATCCCTCCTCTCCCTTGCTGCTGTAGCCAGTAAGCAACGCCAAGATTGGCTAAAACGGTGCAGGAGAGGAGTGATTTCCACTGCAAGGTAAGGCTTCTTGCAAAACTTAGAGCTCTGCCCTCCCTGTAGAGACGCCACCGCCAGATAGCCTCTCCCTGCCCGTGTTTGCTTTCATAAGCAGCTGAGTGGGTGAGGAGAGGCAATCTGGAGCTGCTGCCACTTTGTGTTCTTCCTTCTTCCAGCTGGCCACTCCCGAGACCCTCTTTTGGCCTGCTCACATGGAGCCAGCGGAGGATGAGAGCACCAGCTGAAGTGGCAGGCTGGAAAGGTCTGGTAGACAGGTGTTACATGTCATGGACTCAGAACCGATTTAGGCAAAGATTATTTTTGTCAACGTACTGCAGGCTTTGGGTGATCCATTCATGGGATAAGACAGTGGTCTTCCTTTTTTGTGCCACGACCTCAATAAATAAATAAATAAATAAATAAATAAATCAGGTATGAGACTGCGGACCCACTGTCAATCCTGCTCCCTCCTGGGAGCTTAGTGCCCACTCCCCAACCCCATTGTCACACACTCCCTATCCAATTATGCCCTCCCAGCACTGTTCTCTATAACTAAATATTCTTATTAGAGGGAACAGAAAAAAGTTACCATGAAGCACATGGTTTTAGCACAATTGCTAAGAACCTGAGCAAGACACAATCTCCTGGTACCTGAAGGGGCACATCAGGTTTCTCCCCCTTTCCCAGGTGGTGCTCAAGTCCAGTGATCTTCAACCTTTCTCATGCCCATAAGTTGCCGCAACCCCACAACTGAGGCTTCCTGACCCCACTGGGGTCCCAACCCCAAGGTTGAAGAGCACTAGGAGATGAGATAACATGAAGGGCAGCACTTTAATTTAATTTAAAGGGCAGCAGAGTAATTGTCCCTCATCACCCCTGCGCAGTCTTTTTGGTGGCTGTTGCTGGCGGGCTGCCTTTTTTTTTTTTTTTTAGATTATGAGTCCTTTTGGGACAGGGAACCATTTAACTTTATTATTACTATTTGCCTGTAAACCGCTTTGTGAACTTCGTGTTGAAAAGCGGTATATAAGTACCTACTGACTGACTGACTGACTTTTTTGCCTACCCCAGACTGGCGAGGGAGGGTTTTCAGTAGGTTACATGAGTTACATTGTGCTTAATCAAGTTGAAACCCAACCTCAGTCTGGTGTCTTCCTTGGAGGTGGTGCAAGGGTAATAGTCTACTTTAAAATGCCAGATGCAGGGGACACAGTAGGACACAAGTATTTGGTTGTCTTGTGTGCTCCCTGAGGCATCTGGTGGGCTACTGTGAGATACAGAAAGCTGGACTAGATGGGCCTTTGGCCTGATTTATTTATTTATTTATTAATAGATTTTTACCCCGCCTTTTGTGCCCAAAGGCACCAGCAAGGCTTTTTCTTATGTTCTCTTATGTTCTTAGATTGTTGAGAGTTGCATATGATGAGATAGCCTTGGAGGGGAGGGGGAAAGCCTGCTCGTATTTAGTTGGTGTTCAGGTAGCTGGATGCTCTTTCCCCCTCCTCAGGACCATTACTTGGCATAATTGGATAGCTGCTGAAGGTCCAAAGCCTTCAAAAGGGCCTACTGTTGATCCCTGAGACCACCTCTATGCAGTGCCATGGCTAAGGCGGGTTCGAGGGGTACACTGCCCCAGGTACCCCCTTGAGTGGATGTTGAGCCCTCCTAGAGGCCTTTGAAAGGCAATTCCAGTTTTTGGGTGAATGGGGGGCATGGGGTGTTAAAAATTTATTGGGTACCAGATGCCCTGGTTACGCCATTGCCTCTGTGTCTATAGTCTTTGAGTGGTGGCCACAATATGACTTTCTCAGAGCCAGCCAGATAAAAAGGGGCCCATGGAGGGCAGTTTGCAAGGGCCCCCCTGAATCCAGGCCTACCTCCTCCCTTTCTTGGTTCAGCATCTTCCTTATCGCTGTGTACTGTTTGGTCAGCTGTTGATTTCTGGCTCCCTAACCCTAACAGCAGTTCACTCCCATTGAATACGGGCATAAAAAAGACAGAAGTGGTTTGGGAATAGCTGCCAGGCAACAAAGAAGTGCTTCCTTTCATTTCCTTCCTCTTCCTCCCTCCCCCTATTGTCAAAAAAAGAAACAAGTGCAGATACGTTTGTTTCATTTCGCTGAAGAGCCAAGAGTGCAGTAACAGCCGATTAACATTCCATCCATCGCATCAGATACTGAGACGGCCGAATGCAACATTTTTCAGCCTGTCGGTCTCCTGAAGGCATGCCATTTTTCTGAACACCGGTTTGAGAAATGGTCTGCATTTCGTCAGGTAAATGCCCACTTCCCAACCCTTTCTGTGGGAGATTAATTAGGCTGATCTATTGTAGCCTTTGTGTCGTTTGCATAATATAAGGAAGTGGGACACACCCATGTCTTAACGCAAGTTTGGAGCAAGGGTGGGATTTGGTTTCCCTCCCTAGAGCCTCGCTGGCTCTTTTAATACCTGTTTTGGATATGTTTTAAGATTGTGAGAAATACGATAAAAATGCCCCTTGCAGACAAATTAAGTATTTTGCTATGTTTGCTGGTCAGAATTAACTTGGAAGTTTTCCCAACTAAGTTTTAACAAGCATCACTGGCCAGTGGACGCTTCAGGGTGATCAAATGTAGTAATGTTACATTACATAGCATATGGTAGAATCGTATTAATTACGTGCGTCAACATCATTCTTCTGCAGACAGCATCTGAGATGTATTTTCACTTGCCCTCAAGCGTCAGGGATTTCCATAACTGGTGGTAAGATGCTAGCTTGCATGTACTCCTGCTACTATAAATCTTCTCTTGGAAATGAGTAGTGAGTGGATATTGTTCCCACTCAGCATTTAATGAATCACCAACTTTTTTCAGGGGGAGGGAGAGGAAATCCTTCATCTCCAGTTGGAGAGCAACTCTGTCCTGGTCTACATAAGAAGGAAAATCTGGTGATTTAGGGCCTGATCCAAAGGGCCTTATCGCAAGCAGTACATACAGTGATGTCATGCAGGGGGTACGCGGGGGTACGCGAGTACCGGTTTCTAGGATTCTGGCTGGCCCCGCCCACTCGTTGACTCTGCCCCCTGCAACATTTGAATTTCCTGCACGTTTCAGTTGCCTGCACGTTCTCAGAGGCAGGCAGGCAGCGTGCGGAGCCTTGCCTTGCCTTGCCTTGCCACTGAAAAATGAGCTGCTCTGGGGTTTTGGAACTGTTGGGTCACTTTAACATGATGCCAGGCCTCCTTAACATGTTCTGGGGGTGCTGTGGAATACTGTTGCAACTGTTGGGTCAGTTTAAAATTGTCTGAGGCCTCAAAAAGGGCTTTTTTCATGTCACTTCCTGCCATGACATCACTTCCGGCTTATGACGTCACTTCCGGTGGGCGGGTCCCAACACATGCCAATCAAAAGTGAGTACCTGTTCTTAAATCATTTAGATGACACCACTGAGTACATATATACCACTGGCTAAAAGTGTTGCAATTGTGCTGTAAAGCACGTTCGGGATACCGTGGGAGCACCCGGCTTCAGCGCCGAAAGACAGGCTGCCGGCAGTCCAGCAGTGCTCTGGGAAATGTTTTCAGGGCAGAGGAGAGGCAGGGAGGGGGGCGGAACTGGGCATGGGAGGATCAGGCCTGCATGGGGGTTGGGACACAGTGGCAGCTTCCACCGCTGGATCCAACGTCCTTCCTCAGGAAGGGCAA
The DNA here is from genome assembly GCA_029204185.1 of Lerista edwardsae. Classification (NCBI taxonomy): domain Eukaryota; kingdom Metazoa; phylum Chordata; class Lepidosauria; order Squamata; family Scincidae; genus Lerista; species Lerista edwardsae. The sequence goes on from JAJKFI010037178.1 coordinate 13,645, forward strand.
CCTGCAAAACAGCTGGTGGAGACTCGAGGAGTCCCATTGCAGGGTCAGGGGCTTTGCCTGAGGCGGGAGTCTCCAAACTTTGTACCACAAGGGACATGGCATATTTTACACATTTTCATTGGCCAAAAAAAAATCAGTTTTATCAATGAATGAATAAATGAATGAATGAAAGAAATTTGAACGAATGTACTGTATACGTTTTACTTGTATCTTTTTTGTAATCAGCATGATTAGAACAAAAGAGGAATGCGACCATTAAAAGAAACAATGCTGTGCTTAAACTGAGAAACGATATAAAAAATGACTAAAAATGCCAAATATTAGCAAATGCTCTGACAAAGACCAAGTTGCTGTGGGCCAGATAAAATCTTGTGGCGGGCCGCATCTGGCCCCTGGGAGTGCCCTGTTCTGGGGGAAGCGGACAAATATCTTCTTCCCCCAAGGAGACTTCAGCAGTGACATGCAGGTCCAATGGTATGTAGTGGTAGTCATTTGGCTACCTCTGCTCTTACAGGAGCCAGGCAGCTCAGGATTTGCACCTTTTCAGATAGCTGGGTGAGACTTCAGTTTAATTCCTCTCCAAGAGTCAAGGTGAGTTGGTCAAGAATGAGTCATGCCAGGCTAATACCAGGTCTTTACATATCACATGCGCATATGAAAGGGGACAACCAGGCCTCCATAAGAAGGTCTTTTTAGAAGGTTGGCAGCACCACTGAAAAGGCCCTGCTCCTAGTGAATGTCATACCTCTGAAGACAAGGATATCTGGAGCAAGGTCTGAGCTGATCAAAGGATACAGGGAGGCATACATGGGGAAAAGTGTTTTTATCCTACTGTGCCCGTCACGCCGACGCTACATCATTGTGTCGGCATAACGTTGGTAGCTCTGATGCAAGGGCGCTGAGAGGCTACAGGACCGGCGTTGCAGGTAGCGCTGGCCCCATTGCTCCTGCACTGCTCCTCCCTTGCACCGGATGCAAGGGAGGCACCATGTTGGGATGGGGGAGGGCAGTTCTGGGTGGGCCGTGGATGGGTGGTGGCCTGGGCCATGGGCGGGCTTGGGATTGGGCCATGCGGTCTCCTCGGATCTGTGCCTGCTGTTTGGCAGGCGCAGATCCCAGGAGTGCATAAGGCAAGAGCTCCAGCCTCCCCGAAACAGCGCTGAATATGGCGCAGGCCCATCAGCCTCGCCATTCCGGCGCTGCTTAGGACTGCACTCCCAGTTACATCAGAGCAGGGTATAAATGTGTTGAACTCTGGGTGGTTTCCATCCTTCCACCACAAAGTTCCTTTGAGCAGCTACACATCCATAAAGCTAACTAGCTTTAAAAAAAAAAGGAAGCATGCTTTCCTGCATTTGGTGCCAACTCGTATGCCACACCTTAATCCCTTGCTGATAAAGAAACACCCTGGAGAACATAACATAAGAACACAAGAAGAGCCCCACTGGATCAGGCCAAAGGGGGACTGCTTCCCTCCATACCAAGTTAATATCTTCCAGCCCTGAGACTCCTTTCCCCAGCAGCTGAGGAGCTGCCCGTCTGAGGGTGGGACGAAGCCTGCAAGTCCCCGGAAGTCTCACCATGGACCCTTGCTGCCTGCCTATGCTTCTCCAGGTCCGCAACCAAGGCTTCTAGGGAGCAGACTTGTTCCCTGAGTGCTTGGAGCTCCTTTCACCAAGGACACACCCGTGACTTATGCCCCAGAGGCATACAGTCATACATGTGGCACTCTGTGCAAAATGCTGGATAGCCTCCGCCCAACTGCTGGCTCCCTGACTGCAGGCCTATGTTTGTTTTTCAGTTCTACAAGGGTCTGGGGCCCCGGCTTCCTCGCCCTGCTGCTTAATTTGCCCAGATGCGTAACACACGGGTCTCAGCTCACCCTTTGTCTCACCTCACCCTTCACCGCAACAAGGCCACTCGTGCTCGGGAAAAGCTGGAGAATTAGTAACTCAAATTATGACTGTTGAGACCAGCGTTAGGACAAACGACCTTAAAGTAGTCATTGAAAAGGCAATAGGGCTCAGAATGGAAATTTCAGCGACCCTCGGCCAGATAATATGAGGGCACAATCCTAACCTGCAATGGAACAGGCAGGCAGGCTGGCTGGCCTCCACTGTATCTAGTGCAGGCTGGGAGCAGGCTGGAACCTCTACGGGACAAGGGCTCGTTTGTCCCCTTACCCCGGAGTAGGTGCCAGCCACCCCTATGGGGCTGCTTGGATCTGTGGCCATTGTTTAGTGGGCCACGTCCAAGCACACTGGACGGCCCAAATCGGGGTCACGCAGGCTGGGGACGGGGGGTTGGATGCGGCCGAATGTGCTCCAGCAGTGCAGGGCCGACACAACTGCCTGTTTTGAGTGCTTTATGGCACATTCGCAACAGCGCTCAGCCGACTTGGCTTCTCTCAGTTGAAGGTGGGGGTTGGATTGCCCCCTGAATCATAAGGCTCAGCAGCTTTGGCTTAAGTTTGTTATTTCTTGTGTGGTAGGCAACTACAGTGGCTACAAAATTGCTAGGCATGGTACATATGCCATTGTGCTATTCCTGTACAACTTCCATTCTTTCTAATCAGAGCTTCCTCACTTGCTGGAAGTGACATGTCCCACCAATTTGATATCCAAGCCCAACTGACGTGGGCAAAATGCCGATAGGGATGACCAGAATAGTTGTAAAACATCTGATTGGACAATGACATGGGTGGTTTTCTGTGATTTTTTTAAAAAGATGATTGCTTTTATACACAGTACTCCAAATTGTGATTTATTCATGATTGTATGCAAGGAAATTATGGCAAGCATTTTGTTTGTAAAGAAAGGAAGTGCATGTGTGTGTGTGTGCATGCGCATACATTTGCGCATTACACTTATATTTGCTGGGTCTTTCCACCAGTTGCTCCAGTTGTTGAATGGGCTGCCAAGGCACAAGTCAAGCTGGAGTTATTTTTTTCCAATGTGCATTACTTTGCACTTAACACTACATTTCACCTGCCATTACATCGCTCATTCTTTTAACTGCCCTCTTGTGGCCTTCCTGCACTGGCAGCTAGCTACACCAAAATGTCTACTGAATGTATTTTCAGCACTCTTTTCCAGCCATTAAAATGCCAAGGATGAGAAGAGTATTCCTATAACTATGTATGTTGTGAGTAAGGGTATCCTAGGACAGGACTTTTCAACCTTTTGTTGTTTTGCAGGTGCCACATTCTGTGAATACTTTCGCAAGTATTGTTTCCTCCTCAGGAACAGTTGCTAGATGTAGGGAGCTCACTACATACTCATTCTTGCTGTTAGAAAGCGGTTTCTTCAGATGAAGCTGCCTCTTGGTCTCTTCCCAACTCTGGGTCCACTTTTTCCAACCTGCCTTCTTTTGAAGGGCTGTGTACAACCACACGACTGGCAGTAGAGTTACCCCAACTATCTTCCTTCCGTTGGAGTTGGATCAGGCAGAGGAGGGTTCCACAGTTCCCTGTGTCATGTGGCTGCTAGAGGTCTCCTTGACCTTTGCCCCCTACCCTGGATACACACTAGTTCTATAGCTGGCACAAATCCAGGTTGCACCATGCCAGGCTTTCAGGCTCAGAAGGGGGATAGGATATGGCGGAGGCCTCCCCCTCCAAGCCTTTCCTCTCATTCTGGCCTCTCCTCACCCTCCTCACCTGCTCCAGCAGGTACTGGCCTCCAACTGGTGGTGGACATCCTGCTCAGGCTGTGCTCGCCATGCCAGTAGAGGCCGGCATAGGATTGGGATGTCCAATGGACAAGTACTACTTGCCCTATTGTGAAGTACTACCATTAGCACTATTAGTATGCTAACTGGGCAAGAGGCACTTTTTCAAGTGGAGCTCCTCTTATATTTAGCAGGGGGAGAGTAATTGTCCCTGTTCACCCCTGCGCAGTGTCTTTTCTAGTGGCTATTGCTGGTGGTGTTCTGCATTTTTTTAGATTGTGAGCCCTTTTGGGACAGGGAGCCATTTAACTTTATGATTACTGTTTGCCTGTAAACCGCTTTGTGAACTTGGTGTTGAAAAGTGGTACATACAGTAAATACGATTGATTGGTTGATTGATTGATTGATTGATTGATAGATTGATTGATTGATTGTACCACTGGTTGTCAGGCTCTGCTTTAGAACAAAGAATTGTGTATCCTTATTTCCAACCGTAAAAATGTGTCCATGAAGTGTTAAAATAACCTCAGCTCATGAGCGACATATGCCAATGAATCCAGTGATGTCATCTCTTTTGTTTGTCCAATTGCCACAGCAAATTAAGAGCGCAATCCTAACCTGAAGCTAGGTCAGTACAGTTAGGCCAGCAAGGTTTGGCGGCCAAAAGAGACACCATAAAGTATGTTTGGACCACTCTCAGAGTCAGAGAAACCAGCACACAGATGGGTGCCATCCTCCCTGACTCCAATCCAAACATGCTTTACGGTGGCCCTTGTGCTGGCCTAACTGTGCCGGCCTAACTCCAGGTTAGGATTGTGCCCTCAAACTCTGTTCCACTGGCTTCATATTTGATTTTGTCTTGCTCATATGGTCTGGTATTGCACATCCTGCAACTTTGTGTTGTAAGTCAGGGCAATTGTTTGAAAGCTGCTGTTCCAGTTCTATTTTAGCACCGCAAAAGTGCATAATTGTACAAGTCCCACCAGTCTTGGGGACAACACAGGTCTTTCGGGTCATTTCATTGTTTTTCTTTCCATGCTGTAAGAACTGACCATTCATGCCTGCCCACTTCTTATCTTTCAACTGGCTCCTAAACAATTAAAGGAATTGCATGTACACCCTGAATTTACTTTGGGCTTAAACAAAAAAGTCCCTACTATTGCTTACTAGGTATTGGGACACAAGACAAATGCATTTCTCAGATGCAAAGATGAAGGCTTTACGTGCCCAAAAACCGTCCTATGGTTCCCTCTGCCAATTCAGCAATGCCAAAATGGCTACCACTGCATGGTGGGGCAGTTTTAGAGGTCTCCTCTGGAATGTTCCTTACCCAGTGGTAAGCCTCCACAACACAGAAGTCTACTTGGATCTGTGCAAGCAAACTCACTGGAGCAGATCTGCATAGAACTGCATTGCGAAATCAGATCCAGGAAATCAGATCAATCCATCCTTCCCCCACCCCCTACCTTCCTCTGCCGCCATTGCCATTTCATTTCACCCTCCCCTGCCCTGCTCCAACCTCCCCGTCCCACCCCACCCCACCTCCTTAGATGTCTTACCTTACCTTAGATACCTCAGCATTGTTCCATTGTTCCACCAGGATCCATTGTTGTGCATGGGAAAACTCTGGACTTTCCACTGCTGCTCCTGCAGCGCATTACTTTGTGTACTGCGGGGCCATGTTTTACAACTATCATAAGGCAGTCACTGGCAATGGACTGCACATTCTGCTGTTGGCTGGTCCCAATAGGATTGGTCTGTTAGTTCTGGAACAATGGCTGTCCACTTTGTAAGATTGTTAGCCTTAAGCATTCAAGTGCAGAATCCTAATGAAGCATCTCTACTGGGTGCATTTAATGGTTTATATATGCCTTGGCCAGGATTAAATGTGACCCTATCTTTCATCTTTCAACTAATTTGAAAACACAAAGATTTCTTTTGAAATGGATTGTAGATCATGGCTTGGCAGAGCATCTGCAGTTGACTCTGTGCCAGTTTCCAAAGAAAAACGATCTCTGGAAATGAATGTGTATTTCACTGCCAACAGACAGAACCAACATGTGTGGTTGTCTCAATGGCCAGGTATAACCAGGTGAAGGTATCTCAGGGTTTTATATTTAAATGAGCAAAGAACAAACTGGATTAAAGATAGGCTGGATGTCCAGATTTTGCAGGATGCTTTCAATTCCTAATACAGCCTTCACAAGACTGTCCAAGAGTTTATCTAATACTGTGTTCCAATGGTTCCCAACTATGGGTCGTGAGCCAATTTCAGGTGGGTTGCGAAGCATCTATTGCAGCCATATTGAAAATAAGAGATGATGGGATGCTGGAAAGTCATTCTAAAAGTGAGTCCCGGTGCTAAAATGTTTGAGAACCCCTGCTGGATTCAATTTGAATATTGGATACATGAAAGGGTGATCTCTATTTCAGTGTTATTCAAACTGTAGGTTGGGACGCACTTGGTGGGTTGCAAGCTGATATCAGGTGGGTTGCGGAAAGCTGGGAGCAACCATCTCGGAAACTGCAGACCTTACCGTTGTTACATTTTTTGTGAATGTTAACAGTTGAAATTTTCAAGTGAGGGTTTTTTTAAAAAATTTTGCTTTTAAGTTCAGCGCTTTTACATCATATTTTGTCCTAATCTTGCTTTCTGTCAGGAATGTTTCATGGTTGTACAATTGCTGCAGTTCAAGAATGCCCATTTGCATTTCAGGAGTGTCATTTTATTATGTTACATTGACAGTACTTCCTGCTTGATGATGTCACTTTCAATTATAACATCACCTCCAGGTTAATGACATCACTTCTGGTGCATCCTGACACGAGTGCCATTCCAAAAAGTGGGTCCCGGTTTAAAAGGGTTGAATACCATTGCTCTATTTGATAGGGTCTTCCAAATATGGCTGCCAAAGAAGCTTTCATTCTATCTATATTTATGTTCATGCTAATATTCCTGCCAACATACAGCTATTAGTGCACCAAGGGAAAGGAGCACACAACTGTCTTGAAGTTTACTGGATTGTCAACAGCATTTTAGTAAAATACACAACACATATTTATTTTTGTGAATGAATTTTTTATTTACACACTGTATCTAGAAGCAGATACATAAATCCTTATACAATTTTTCAAAAAATGTGCAAGAAATTACTATAATCTTTTTAACAAACCAAAACACATTTAAAATCAATGGACTTTGGATAATTCGTTCTGTTGTGTGCTTAATACAAATAGTGCACACACAGTTGGAAACATACAGAAAAGTGTAAACTACAGCAATCTGGATTTTAAGTATTAATTTCATGGCACTCCATCACCACTATAAAAATTATTTTAACCCAATATGTAGTAATACAAAATTCTATAAGAATTTCTCCTTCCACCCAATTATTGGCATAGAGAGTTTGAACAATTTTCGAAATACATCAAACTCTACAGTATTCTGTTATTTTAAGAACTATCCCATGTTTGCTAAGAATGCATTAGTTGTATAATTTTTTTTCAAACTATTCAAAGATATTGTAAAGCACTAGCAATCACTGATGTGACAGTATTTTAGCTTAGAATTTAAAGTTATGTAGCTGCAGACTCTTCTTTACTGAAATTCACAGTCAATTTATTGCTGGTATTTTGGTTTCACTTACAGTTCCAATATTTACACATTAAGAAATGCATTTATAAGAAAAACTGCATGTTTTGAGAAGTTCAGCAGTAGGAGTTCAAATGGACAGAAGCACCTTGACATATTAAGGATAACTGGAGTTGTTTCAAAAGAAGCAAACACCGGAATTTGATTTTCATTTGCTAGGCTTGCTCTCTGGTGACAAATAAATATGGACAACAGATTGAAAAAATGGTAGAGAAGTCATCAAGTTCTGGTTTCTATTCTCCCCCCTCCCCCCCCCAAAAAAACCTGCCTAAAGTTAGAAAATGTATGAACTAACCCCATCCCTTATTGAAAGGGATGCTGCTAAGCTCCATTTGAATTTCCACTCTTGCCAAAAGATTCTCTTGTCTCCTCACTGACATGGAAAACCTGAACCCTGCCTTTTCCTCCTGCTTGTCCAACAGCCTAAACTGAAAGGAACAGTACTATTAACGGCAGGTAGTATTTTCACTGTCATTGCTGTAGCACCTGATACTATAGGATGGGTTCAGGGTACATCATTTTCTCTCCCAGTCCCAAGGGACATAAGTCCAATACAGGCTTTCGTCTCAGGGAGTCAAGTACATGAAGGCTTTTAGGAGCACACCAATGTGTACACTTACAGTCCAATCCTAAACGGCTCAGGCACCGTAAGGGTTTACCGCTAGTGTCCATAGGATTGGGTCCTTAGTCCCACCTAACTGTGTTGCCCCCCCCCCATAACTGATCATGAGGAGTGGGTGGGGCTAAACAGGAACTCCTAAACGCTCCCACACATTCATCTCCCTACGAAGACAAATGTCTATACAAGGCTATAAGAAAACTCATTATATTAACCATGGCAAAAAGCTAGAGTTTGGGCAAAGACTTTCTAGTTATACAATGATTCTTACAACACATTGCAAGCTGTGATACCAACCTATGCAACTGTAATGGAGTACAAAACCATTGCTCTCCTGCTGGAGATAATAAGCCACTGTGTCTAATGTCCGAAATTATTGGAACAGTCACAGGGATTATCAGGTGGCCTTAAATGGTTTTGTATAAGTGCACTCTTAGCATTGACTCTGTGAGAAGGCTTGTTGACCAAAAGTGTGTATGTGTCTGCAGAAGGAAGATGCAGAAACAAAATATCTTTTGGGGGGGGAGGGAGGGCGGGGGTTAGAGGTATAAAAAAGTAAAAGAATGACTTTAGTGCTGTTGCAGGTCAGGTTTAACTATTGTTAGAGCTTGTAGCATATGTGTGCAGGTAAAGAAAGCAAAATAGAAACCAGCAGGTTGCCCATAGACCACATGGCTAAACTGGCCAGAACTGGCTAAATAACTGCATTTTACAGAGGTGTGGGAGAAAATGAATGTATGCTCATTCTATGTTTCTACAGTCTTGAAATCAGTACACCACATTTTAAAATCTCAGCTTCACAGATGTGATTTCATGGCCTACAAATGGTAGCAAAGAAAAAGCCAATGGCTCAGCAGCACCGTAACAATTTGATAGCTAATAACAATGGGATTGCTGTTACAATGGGAACTAGAACTTAATTCAAACACTGAGGCAAACCTTTTATGAAGCATCCCTTTGTTATTAATTCCATAGTGCTAAAATGAAAGTAAGTTAAAGCATGCTGCAGTCCTGCACCTTGAAGGAGCAGCGGCGCAGATGCACGTCCCATCTCCTGTATGGACGCATTACCATTAAGAGGCATCCTGGGCTAAGGGTTCATAGCCCTCCGTTTACAGCTCTCAGACTTACCAAGCCACATTTTGGCACTGAAAGGGAGGAGAGTGGGGCCAAATACACTTGGTTGCAGAAGACATTCTAGTTCATGCAACCAACATGAAGAATGAAGATGCATTTCCTACCTGCTGTTGGGATCTATTTGTACATGAAGAGGCTTCTCACCTGTATGCAAGTCCCTGGGGCTGGACCCTTTGTTTCTCACATCATTCTAAAACCTTTTCTTAGTCCAGTGGTTCCCAAACTATGAGCCGTGGTTCCTCGGGGAGCCGTAGAGACCAGCCGGGGGGGGCCGCAGAATCCCCATGAAAAATCCTCCACCCTACGTATGTATAGGATAGTAGCTTTAATAGGGAACCGTGGCCTATAGCCCAGTAGGTCAAATGAGCTGCCAATTGAAAGTGTTTGGAAACCACTGCCTTAGGCTTAGACACTGCTATTCAAACTTGTTTTCTCAAATTACATCCAGCATCAATTCACTAATAAAATGAAGCTTTTTCTATTCTGAAGGCTAAGATGAGCACTCTTAGGTTAAAGGGACACTTTCAAGTACAACTTGTATGGGCTAAATTTTGTTATTTGCTGAGGGCATACAAACTGATGCCTAAAAGGAACTTTTTGTCTCAGGTTTTAGCACTCATTTCATACACTGATTTTATACAAAATACTGTCAAACTACAATCACTTTTTCTGTTTACAGTAGTTATTTTTCAATTGCTTTAACTTACAATGCAATCCCATGCCTATCTACTCAGAAGTAAATTCCTCTGATTTCAATGAGGCTTAATCCTAGGTAAGTACTATACATAGGATTGTCGTCTAATAGCTGTATCCTATTCAGTACTGGTAGAGTGGGGCTGCATGGCCCACATCGTAGCCAGCAGTGAAACTGAGCTAGCCTGAGATCACATCAAGGTAAGAGAACATTTGTTCCTTTATGCCATATCAAGCCCTAGCCTGCCCAATGGTGCTTCTGGGATCTGCACCGGCAAAATTGCTGGCGAAAGTCAAGGTAGCCCCAGGTAGGACTTTCAGGCCTGGCAGGGGGAATAGGATTCAGTGGAAGCCTTCCCTACCATCCCCACCCACCTATCAGGCCTGAACACCAGGTCTACCCACTGGTACTACTTACTTGCATGGTGCCACAAACACGCTTTATGCAACATTTGCAACACCTAACACCAGGGCAACAACTGCTGCACTGGCAACAATAGGATTGGGCCATTAGTTATGGTAATGCGGAAGTGATAGTCATTTGAATAATAACCAAGTGTAAGCATTACACCAATACTATCAAAATCTAAGTTTTTAAGGTGGTGCTTGTTGAGCCTGTGTCTCAGAAGCACAAAACTGTTGGCATGTAATTAGTAAAGTTGGTTTGCAGCACAATAGTAAAACCTGATGAAAATACCTTATAGAGTTATAAAAAAATATTAAGCAGCTAACTGTGATCAGATCCCCCACCAACTTACTAATCATTCGAGTGTCCATTTACATGTTTAACTCTGTTAAAACATGTTTCAATACAACAGCCTGAACAAATTTTCTACTAGCATAAACAATGCATAATGGGAGAAGAAAATTCAGGCAATGGAGCAATAACAACTTCCATCAACTGGGACTTCCTGGAAGTCCATATTCTTGGGTGTTGTTACAGTACAGGTAGATGATCCCTTGAATCTGAAATCCAGACTGATCAGAAATCCAGACATCTTTATCGAAGCTGTTTTTAAAACTTTTTTAACACAAGAAGGTTTTGTGCTCATTCCCACATTCAGGTTGTTAAGTTCTAAACTCTGCTCTGCGGTGTGTGCCATTGTTCAGAGTGCAGCTGACACCAAAATGGGTAACAGTGAAAACAGCAAGAGGAAGCATTTTTCATTATATTTATGCAATTATTCTGAAATCCAGAAAAATCCAAAATCTGGACACCTTCCTGTCACAGTCAGGATAAGGGATAATCTACTGTATTGCTTACTGATTCTCTCCCCCCCCCCCCCAACAGTACATTATGTGCATGAGCAGGCCACCCAGGCAAGTTGTTTCATATTTGTGCACTTTGACTGAACATAACACACATATCTGCATGGTGTTACGATATGAACTAACGTTCAACGAATGATGACAAAGGCCCCAAAGTGTTTTCGGTGTACTTATTTCAGAGTCTTATTTCAGAATATACCCAGTTGTTGTTTTTAATGTAAACTAAGGATGCAATTTGTCACTTGGAGTGGGAATTCTATGTATTCACTGAGTGGGAACTCTATTATCTTGACTTACAAGGGTTATGGGCCAGAGAAAGAACCTTCACACAGATGGTATTGGGCAACCCTTCCATTGCCTCTCCACTCCTTATCAAGCCAATATAGCTATGCCTGCTGTGACAGTGCTGCCTACTCCTCCACCCAGAGAGCACTGCCTAACTGTTAAGAGCAAAAGAGAACATACCCCTTTCTACATTTATAGATGAAATACTTACTCAGTTACAAATGCAGACAATCGGAACAGGTATACTAATGGTACTACCTTTTTTTGCTGTTGCTCATTTGCTGGGTGACTGGGGTGAGTGCAGGGTACTGACTATTCCTGCCAAGTGGGTCAATTACTATCTAAAACAGAAAGGAGGGACTGGGTGTTATACAGAGAAGAAGAAAGTTTCCTGTTGCAGGTTGGCCATGTGTTTCTTGTTGCAGGAAAGTTCCTGTTTCCTGTTGCAGGAAAGTTTCCTGTTGCAGGTAGCCATGTGTTGCCACAGTCAGGGCACATTGCCTTTACCAAGCCTCTACATTCCAATCCAATCATTGGGCTGCACTGCTGGAACTTGTGTTTTGGCAGTACAGCACAAGTACAGCTACTGGGTCGCTGCCAAAAAAGATGAGTGGCACCTGCTACATGGCTGCAGCCTTCCCAGAGCTCCCAGATCCATTATCAGCAGCAGGGGCGGGCAGCGGGCAGGGATGAGGAACTGGGGGCTTGTCAGGGAAGGAGGGAGTGGATCCAGAGATCCACATGCTAGATCTTATCCACTCTTTTCAAAACCTGTCCACGCCATCTCCCTCCTTAGACCTATTCTACCAAAATGGATGGCAAATGTCTAAGGAGACCATTATAGGCCTGAAGATTTATGCGGAAGCAAGCTAAAAAATTTAAACTAACCTCCCATTTGCCTTCAGGCAGACACCTACCACAGCATTGTGTATGCTTTTTTGGCATGATGTGCATGCTATAGTATGGCAGACGGTAGGGTTGGGTCCCTAAACATATTTTAACTCACATAGGAAAAAATTGTAATACTGTAACAGTCCCCTAAATCATTATTCAGATTGTTAAATACTAGGTTTATTTTAATTTAGATCTTTGCCATAATACACTTTACTGTTCCACAGGGCTTCTCAGGTAGTCTTTTTCTATTGTTGGAGAGAAGTTTTTTTTTTCCTTCTAGAGAATGAATTTTTTTTACCTTAATAAGCATTTGTCCTATTGTATAAAAATGATTTCCTCTTTGTTCCTCTCAGATGCAAAACACTGTACCATAGTATATATTATTGTGCCTTTAATGTATAAAATTTGTAGTCTTGCTTTGGGGGGAAATCAGAAAACAAAATGAAGATTTTGCATAAATATCAGAATGGCAGAGCCACTAAATGACACATATACGTTTTGCTCAGGAATTAAGAATATGTCTCTCTATATTTTCTTTTTCAAAATCTATTTTAACTGGGCAAGAAAGACGCTTCCGTCTTTATCTCCCAGAGCAAAAAACATGCTTTGCCTCTGATATTCTTTTTAAACACTATGATCTAAAAATAAATTTTTTAAAAATAGAAGTTTAGCATATTGATTCAGGCAACCCAGGATGTAGTGCCATTTCAGCACCTTGCAGCAACACTGTACTTAATATTAAAAACTCATTCAGAGCACAAAAAAGGCTAGGTAGAATAAGCAAGAGAGAATTATCCAAAAATGAACATTTCTCAAAACTTCATCACCCTTTCATCAGCTGAATTCTAATGTTAGAAACGTATTCAAACTTTAGCTGGATAACATTTTCATATGCATGACCATATCTTTTAGAGGATAGAAGAACTAAGAACATGAACACAAACACAAAATAAATTCTCAAATCTAAAGCCACACACCCAGAGATTTTTTTCAAAAATTTAAGAGTTCAATTAAATGTCCTACTTGTCAAGAGTTTGAGTCACATGTTCTTTCATAAATAGAAACAGTAATATATCCTTTCTACAGTATAGGTTCAAAATCGGTACCAAGCTGAGCTGCACAGTTCAACATGGGAACAACATATCAAAGCACTCCTGTAAATACAAATCATTCGCCCCAATCCAGAGAAATGTACATTTAGGTCCTACTAAAATCAGTGGAGCTTAAGTTAATTGCACGTAACTTGTCCTGTGGATTTTAACAGCATCACTAGAGTTGCAGCCCCTATACAAACTAACCTAAAAATAACTTTCACTGAACTCAACAGAATTTACTCCGAAGTAGAAATGAGAGGACAATATAACTTTCACTGGATTCAGGGCAATGTGTGAAATAGCTCTGTCTACAGCCCTTCCAATTTCAAGATTTCACAATCTTCTGGAAACTTCTCCTAGCATATGTCTTATTGAAGTTAAACAGGGATACAAAAGACCACATCTGTTCCTCTGGAAATCATAATGGAGTTTCTGCAGACTTGTTCCTGGTGGACTTTTTTTTATTATTATAAAAAGTAAAATGAAACAGATTTACTTGTTTCCAATATGAATTAGTAGAAATGAATCTGGTATAACACTGAAACATTTCCTATGGAAATTACGCCACAATACAATCAATTTATCCTTTTAATACATGCGAGTTTCAAACTAATCTTTAGGCATTAATTTAATTTCTTCCCTCCACATCAATTAAAACAAAATGATGTATAATGAATGCTAAAATTAAAAGAACACAATATATTCAAAATGAAAGACAGATCCAGCCAAAGTTAAACACTCTTGAGGCCCGTCAACGGGAGAAATTGAAGCATGTGCTTCACTCAGCCAATGAAAACTGAATGTGCTTAACTTTAGCTAAATATTGTCCAAATTTTCCAGAAGTATAAGGGCAACATTTAGCAACACAGAAGTCAAATAATAATATTTAAAAAAATTCCTCTGGGACAGAATCCACAATGTTGGAAATAACTGGAAAGAAATTTCCATTATCTTGCCATATGCTCCCATAGTTCAGACCAAATCACAGGGAAAGCATGTAGCCTATGTAGCCTTTGCCTGAATACAAAAGACTAGCAAACATTTCAATATTACTACCGATTTAAATTTAAAGAACTAAAAAATTTAAATGATGAATGAACAAAAAAGCAGAAATACAACTACAATCTTTGTAACTGGCTAGGAGAAAGGAGGCTTTTAAAAGATACGTTGCATAACTGTGTTGCATCACACATTCCCTTCAGCCCACTGTTAGCTTTATGTTTTTAATTAGGATACTGGGAAATCGTTTTAAGCATACATCTAAATCCTACAATTTTTTTATACCAGTCAATTTTTATCCACAACTTTCTTCAATTAAAAAACAAAACAAAAGAAAGACAGGCCATTTGAAGACAAAACATATTCCATCAAGTTTCAGCTCTTACTTTTTGAAAACACATGAAATGTGCTTCGAATGCATAAAAATCACAGTGGATTAGCAGCAAAGGCGATGGGGAAATTTAGGAAAACTTTTCATTCACATTGTGATTATTTTGCACATTGAATGAAAGATAGCTATTTCACTCTTCTAAAAAAACCTTGAGATCATTATTTTAAAAAGAAAAACCCAAACCACCCATTAAACAAATAAAAATTCAATACCCTTCTTTATGCACAAAAATGAAATTATGGCAGCAAAAGACTGATAGCAATTAAAAGTCTGTAAACGGTATTTCAATATCTCTCCTTTAATTTTTATTTTTTGTTGCTCCCAAAGTGCAAGATGCAAGATTCCCATAAGCCTTCAGTAGTGCTTTTCTTGTAAATAATCCTTCATTTTGTTTGGCAAAGGCAGTTTCTGAATCAGATCTATCCTGGTGTACTGACGTATAACAAAGCGACACAGATACTGCAAGGAGCGCACCTGCATAAACCGAGATACTGGATTGGTCAGTCTGACTGGGTACGTTGTTGATCCAGGCAATCGAGACCTTGAATAGCAAAATGCTCCATTCTCAGAGTCCCTGATTGAGTGTTCAATTAGATCAACTATAGAAGTATGTCCCTCCACATCTGGTTGTTCATAAAAGCTAAATCTGCCATTCGAATGTTCAATTCTAGTATGAAGCGTTTTACCATGGGAACGAAAACTCAGACTTAAAAGATAGCGGTCATCAGAGCTGTCTCGTACAAGAAATGAACCATCAGGAACATTGGCCAGTTTTCCTTCAGCCTCCCATCGTGTAATTGGGCCCCAGTACCATCCTTGTTTTGCAAGTTTTTTCAGTTCTTCTGTGAGGCTTGTCACAACCATTGGGCCACTATTTTGTACAGAATCATAAACTCTTGCAACTCCAGGTGCAGTGTTAGGATCAAAATTCAAGTGGCAACGCATACTTTCAGCCACATGAACATCTGTGCCAATCAGGCCATTAAAGTTCCTTTGGATCTGATTATTCTGTATTGGAGGTAGCAACGGAGAGAGTGGAGGAACATCACTGTGATGAACTCTTGGGCTTTGCAACATGACTCCTGTGGTACCAATCAATAAGCCACTCACTGCCTGGTCCACAAAGATATCTGGAGCAACTACCACATCTTGACCCACAGGACCCTCTTCTTCATGAAATGCACTCCTACCCATTTGAGAAGGAACAGTTGAAACCTCCATGGGTGAGGAACTATCCAAACAGTAACTACGTGATCCTTCCAAAGGATACATTCCCTCATCTAAAGGCACAGTATACTGAATGTAGTCCTGAGGCATAAGTCCAATAACTACAGGCACATGTTCATCAATATGAAGATGCAAATCTCCATTTTGAGATTCTGTACTTTTTAATGCATTGTTTTGTTCCTGGAACACGCTATCTGACTGCATGTCATGGAAATCTTTACGAACACCATTCAGTGCAGGGCTTGGATTCGAGGAGTGAACCAAGGCCTTTACTTTCACTTCCATTTTTATACACGTCTCTTCGGAGTTCGTTGGACGAAGGGGCCATGGAGTTGGACTATAATGGTGATTACGGAGGGATGTAGATCTCAGAGGTCTTTGAGATCTCACGTCTTTGAAGGTTATTGGAGCAGAGGAGGAAGAAAAGGTGTCATCATCAGCAGAGCTAACAGATGGCGTGCTGCCTTTGCCTTTCTGTTTTTGTTTTGCTGAAAGTCGTCTTTTTAACGTACCCATTAAGCTTTCACTTTTTGATCTGTTTTTGCCACCTTTTTCATCTTCGCCATTGATATCACAGCTAGCCAAATCTTTACCATAGCAGCTACCAAACAAGGAGTCATCTTTTCCAAAATCATTCAATGATGGCTGGGCAACCACAACGAAGTCACTCTCATCTTTGCTTTTATTTAAATTAAAAGACTTACGAATGGTCTTGAGACTAATTTTCTTCATTGTGAGAAGTATAGCAAGTCAGCTGCTCAACTCTTCTTCAGTTCTGCCCCTTAAAACATATAGAATTGAAGCTTCTTCATGGATGTACCTTATCCAGTCTCATATTGCTTCAAGACCATTTCCTGAAAACAAATGAAGAATAAATAAATTTCACACAAGATACATGTTTTGAAACAGAGGAATATTTAAGGGATGTACATAAAGGAGCATCAAGTTTAAGAGACAGTCAACATGACATTCAGTAATATTCATTTTGCTGAATAATTAGTCTTTGCATCTCTGGGCAAGAAAGCAGCATAATGAAGATGAACCCCCAAACTGTGGTTTGAAAAAAACTGAATAAGTAATGAACTTGTTACTCTCAACTTTCTTGTACGGCTTCTCCTTCTATTTCAAGTGTAGTGGTAAACCATACTATGCTATGAATCAGAAAATTATTGACACCGTTTGCCCTTTCAACCCAAATCAGGAATCCATTTCAAACTATGGTTTCTGATTTCAGTTTGGAGGATAAACAACAACTTGTTTTTCACTAAGCAACTGAAATCACAGAGTTAAAATTCTCCTTTGCACTCGGTAATTCTCACCATAAATGCTCATAGCAGCAAGAAAACGCTAAGCAAAGCACGTGCATAGTCAAGCTAGCATTGTTATTTAGTATATACTTGTGCATGCAGAGTCAGGTAATCTCCTCAGGTTGTAACATGTGAATAGGAAAATTTCACTATTGAGCGATGGCAGATTTGAAGTGAGAATGCAACTTTAACAACTATGCTAATCAAGTCTGAAAAGTGGCATGAGTATCTAGGTGACACTATTTTTCATGATTTGGGTCTTCTGTGTTTTTATGACCTACTGCTGTGATTAAATAACAGTCCAATCCTACACAATCACTGGAACTAGCGTTCTGGCAGCGGAACATGCTTTATGGCATCATCTTCTGGAAATGCACAGAACTGCACACTTCCAGGCCACTGCCACAGAAGGCGGGGAAGACCTTGCACACAGCAATGGTAAAGAGAGCTGCAGACCACACTGACAAGTCAGTGACTTGTCACACTGACAAGTCAAGGTGGGTAGAACACGGTGGGGGAGTTGGTGATCA
Organism: Lerista edwardsae; assembly: GCA_029204185.1. Lineage (NCBI taxonomy): Eukaryota > Metazoa > Chordata > Lepidosauria > Squamata > Scincidae > Lerista > Lerista edwardsae. The sequence goes on from JAJKFI010037178.1 coordinate 31,411, forward strand.
AGGAGGGTTGGGTGAGAGATGGGTGGTGTTGGAGGCAGCACTTGGCATGAGAGATTTGCGCCTGGTGCTGTCCCCTCCAGAGCGTGCTGACACTGTTCCTTTGTCTCCTCTCCACCTGATTTAGCTGGTGCAAGTCCGAGGAGGCAAAGAAACTGTGTCAGTTCCAAAGAGACCCAGTGACTAGCTGAAGGGAAGGGGCCAACAGATGGACAAGGGAAAATATTGTTCCTTGCCTCTTCCAAGCCTCCTGAGCCCTACCCCCCTCCCCAGTATTGCAGCACAGCCTATTTTGGTGTGGCTGCATGATATGGCAGAGGAAAGGATAGGACTATGTTGTAAATATCACTCAATGCTTTAGCAGAATGACTTAAGCTAAAATATTGACTAAAAGGTAAAGGTTTCCCCACGACCAAAAGGTCTAGTCGTGACTGACTATAGGGGACGGTGCTCATCTCCGTTCCTAAGCCTGTAGAGCCGGCATTTGTCTGAGGACAAGCTTCTGTGGTCATGTGGCCAGCATGACTATACGCCGTAGTGCACGGAATGCCGTTACCTTCCTACCGAAGTGGTCCCTTTTTACCTACTTGCATTTTGATGTGCTTTCGAACTGCTAGATTGGCAGGAGCTGGGACAAGCAACAGGAGCTCACTCCATTGCATGGTCTTGAACTCCCAACCTTCCGGTCAGAAAGCTCAGCAGAACAGCGGTTTAACCCCCAGCGGCACTATGTCTTGACTACACCCATTTAAAATGCCCTTTTTCTGAACACAGGAACATTAGTCTTATTTCATTAAGACTAATGATTCAAAACTTCAGATTCATTTTTATTTTATTTTTTTATTTTTTTTTATTTCAAAAAGCTTTTAACTGTTGACAGGCTATATCTTGTTTAATTTTATGATCCATGGGGCTGGTTGCTTGCTGTTTTTTAAATTTTTAAATTGTATTTTAACATTGTTTTAAATTGTTTCTATTGTTAAATTTTGTTTTTATTGTTTCTTTTATTGTAATGCCGCCTTGGGTGCCTTCGGGCAAAAAGGCGGGATATAAATCTAATAAATAATAATAAATAATAATAATAATAATAATTAATGAGGGGATTCTGTAAAACAGAACAAATTCTAGGATTTCATGTGATGTACTTTTGACCAAAATATGTCAACAAGACACTTGGGAAAGTTTTACTCATAAAGCTTACAATTTCTAGATTTTCCAGCATGGCAAAAATATTTTATTTCAGATTAAACACATTTATTGCTTAGATGTCCATATGAAAATTACTAATAAAAGTGCTCAACAATGGTCTTGCATGGAGTAAGTTTTAATCAAAGGGAAAAGGTGCATGTTTGATTTTCTATAATGATAAAACTTGCAAATTCTAAAATGTTATACAATCTTCAGAACCAATGTTCTTTACAAAGACTTCTTTCAAATATGCATTTCATTTCAGTTGCAGATTCTGCTAAAGCTATCATTTTTGTTTCATCTTTTGTTTCATCTATTCCTTCAAAACAACAGGCAATTAACATAGCCTTCCTGTTCACTCTGGAGCAGATTGAAGAAACTGCCAATGGGAGTAAAGGTGGTGAGGGAAGTGGGAAAGGATGGGCAGAGAGTGCAACAGAGTAGCAACAGGGGATGAACGGACTGGGTCTGGGAAGGGGGCAGGTTCAGAAGCAGCAGCAGCCACCTAATCCTAAACCTCTTCCCCTACTAGATCCACAGTAGGTCCACAATGGACCTGCGCCAGCGAATTCACCAGACAGGTCCGAGTAGAACCCCCCACCCCACTGCATTCCCTTACCCAATTTTTCCCTTACCAAGACAAGGCTACCCCCCCCCCCCCCCCCGGGGGGGGGCCCCCAAGGGGCGGGGGTGTTAAATTGCTAATGTTGATACCTACCAACATATAAATACATAAAGAAAATGTAATGTCTACATCCTCTAAAACAGTGGTTCCCACACTAGGGGTCTGTGTGGGTTCCAAACTGTGAGTCACAACCCAACTTTTGGTGGGTCACGAAACTGACAAGACAGATTAGGCTATGTCCATCAAGGATTAAACAACCTGCTACTTGGGTGGGGGAAGCACTGTTGCCCAATCACCATTATAGCCAGAGGACTGAGCAGCTGGTAAAGTGAAACCTGGGTGCAGATGCTAACAAGTGAAATCTGGGTGCAGATGCTAAAAAGTTTGGGAACTACTCTCTAGTCTAAAATATTAGTCTTTTTTCTTGGCACCATTGTATTAAAAAGAAAAGCAGTATTCAGATATGATAGCCAAGCTGATTTTCCCCAGTATTTACAGTGTGATAAACTAGTTAATGTGGATAACTTGTATGTGGTTATCTTAATCTATATTGCTTATCTTACTCTCTCAATAGTTCTAAAATAAGTCAAGAGCAAGTATTCTGGATTACATAACACTGTAAGCATGTGGTTATTTGCAGAATAATCTTGTGAATGTGGTAAAGCAGTATTATTCAAACTGTGGGTTGGGACCCACTTGGTGGGTCGCGACCTGATGTCAGGTGAGTCATGCAAAGCTGGGAGCAGCCATCTTGGAAATTGCAGGCCTTACTCTTGTTATATTCCTTTTGTGCATGTTAACAGTTTGAATTTTCAAGTGAGAGTTTTTTTAATTTTGTTTTTAGTTCAGCGCTTTTACATCATATTTTGTCCTAATCTTGCTTTCTGTCAGAAATGTTTTATGGTTGTACATTAGCTGCAGTCCAAGAATGCCAATTTGCATTTCAGGAGCCTCATTTTATTATGTTACAATGACAGCACTTCCTGCTTGATGATGTCACTTTCAGTTATGGCATCACCTCCAATTTAATGACATCACTTTTGGTGGGTCCTTACACAAGTGCCATTCTAAAAAGTGGGTCCAGTATAAAAAGTTTAAATACCACTGTGGTAAAGAATCAGATTTGACTGCTCAAAGACAACCAATGTCATTAATCAACTTCAGCTACTGGTTTCTGTGAGAAGACTCTCACTTGTTTTAATTGGATTTGGCTCTGGCTTTGGCAATGGCAACACTTTGCAACCTACTTAATATTTAATCTTGAGAATTGACATAAAGGTCCCACTGACCTTCCATAAGTAAACAACCAAAATATACCTATAAGATAGCTCTGTTTATATATTGAGTTAAAATGAAAACATCTATCTAGCTATTAAGTAATTCTGATTAGCTGAAGTGATTCTCTACAGTGAAACTCAACAATACTTTCCCGTTTACTTTCAATGTTTTTTCTTTGGGGGGGGGGGAGACATGCAGTCAATTAAAACATTTTAAGACAACTTTTGATGCAACTCAAAACTTTAGGCTTTGAGGTTATAAAAATCAAAAGCGAATAGGAACAAAAAAAGACTATTAAGTTCAACCTATAGTTTAGTGCACATAAGACAACAATGAAGTGATCATTTTGTTAAGTTTTCCCCCCCAAAAGACAAGCTGTACTTAAGACCTCTAACTGCACAAGACAACAACTTGGGTCACACACGTGAGGGGGGAAAAAGGTGAGTCACTAGCCAGCATCACCCAAGGCAGATTTCTTTATGCTCTTTAATAAATAGAGGTATTCTTAAATGTTTTTATTTTTTCACAGATTCCCCCAAGGAAGAAAAGTTCAGAAAGCGGTGTTAGGTGTTTTTATTCCAAGACCACATTTTAAAAAATTATAATTACAAATTATTATCGCTTTAAAAGTGTACTAGATAGATGAAATAGGTGATACTGTCATCAGATGCAGCAACAGTCATAATTCATGCACCACAACCACTACGCTACAATCTAGCCCACCAGCCAACACATGAGGGAGCTGAATATGGAAAAAACTCAATCCTTTGTATCAAAACTTAAAAGACCACTTAAGGAGAGACCTGAAAACTTTTGCATTCTTCCTTCAAATATTTAAGAATCAACTTAATATACCTGACATATTAGGTAAAATCAAATTTCACAAATATCCATTTCTCAACAAAACAAAACAAAACAAAACACAACACCCTGGGACATACTGGTTGAATAGAAAAACTGCCCATCAACAATACCACACTGTCAGCACAAATAGTAAATCCTGTTGCAATTTTTTCTCCAAGAAGGCATATAAGTGACAGAAAGAAAACAAAAACCTTTCATGCATGAAAAATTTCTGCATGATTAAATAGTGGAGTAGCTTGTAGACAAAATGATAAAAGATTAAAATACATGGTATTTGTGAACTAGTTTGAAGAACATAGAGCAGGGGTGGCATTGAACGCAAGCCAATAGTGGCTAGCGGACACTTTTTAAGTGGCACACTATGGGGCCCTTTGTTCAAGATCACCTGGTAGAAGCCAGATCTATTCTTTGGGTACTCAGGCTATCTTGAGGGAGAGACCAAGTCTACCCTTGGCTTTGAGCAACTACTCAAACTGATGGATAGACCTGGCATCCACCTCAAGATCCAGGGAGAAAGCCAGGGCTATTGGCCACTTAGTGACACATTTGACACCCAGGGCTGACTGCCCCACCCTTGGTATGCTACTTGTGGAGTTGCACATTCAAGATTCTCTACATAAAAAGTGGCATATGGCGCGCTAAGAGGTTTGAGCAGCTAAAGTGAAAGTTTTTTTCCCCAGTAGGTCCCAATGCTAAAAGGTTTGGGAACCACTTAGACGGTTTCTGCTCTTCTCAGTCTGTTTCCACTTCCACATCTCTTAGTTTGATCTATTGGTTTCTGTTCAGAAAGCAACTATTGGACTTAATCAGCGATGGGATCTACAAACGACCTGGGGGAACGCGGGGCGGGACATCCGGGTGATTGGCAGCCCGTCCGCAGCAATCCACAGCTGCCCTGGCCTCAGGGGGGCTCCTGCTCGCTGCGGAGGATGGGTGAGGGTCACGCCGGGTGCCTGGGCGAGCAGCGGTGGGGCGTGCTAACCAGAGACAGCCCCCCCCAGGACAGCTGTAGAACGCTGCGGACGGGCAGCCAATCATGCGGAAGCCCCGCATAAGTCCTGCCCAGCGTTCCCCCCCACGTCGTTTGTAGATCCCGTCGCTGGACTTAATTCACACTTACAAATACAGGTACTGCATAACAACATTCTGGCCAACAAAAGACCACATATACAATGGTGATTCCTCCAAACTTACCAGGCTAGCTTTCTTCCCTTCTCTTTTGCTGGCTCAACCAGGTAATTCTCACCTCACATGGTTTCCATTAGTACTTTCACCACCTAGCTGCCTTCCTTCCTGCCTTCACAGCGCTGCAAGACATTCTGGGACACTACCTGACTGCCATTTGAAATTGTACAGACAATGACAAATATGCCTAAAGGTAAGGTTTGCAGAACATATCTCCATCATTAAGGGGCATATTTGGCCACTCACCCAGAGTGTTATTCAAAAAGGATTGACTATATATATAAAATAAACTATAAATTGTCACTGCACCTTAGAAGTTCCTTTGTCCTACATTCTCTATTTCACAGACAACTGAAATTGTCTGTCAGTTTATCACAGTACCACAATAACCAGAATTTTTTGTTATTGAGCAAAACCAATCTGTATTCTCCCTCTGAATCTCTCCCCCCACACCTTTTCCATTGCCACCATCATGGAAATGTATCATTTTCTAAAGGTGCCTCTAACCAACCACATTTTGGCCTCAGGAACACTATTTTGGCTTAGTATCAAATTGCTCATTACTATCACCCACTATGAATGGAATTGGCTACTAGGTGTGGGGTGGAAACTCCTCAAGGCAAAAAAAAAAAAAATACTCCAAAGGCAAGGTATATAATTATAACAAGGACAAATGTTTACTGATAAACATGGAGAAAGCTAGGGTTTTTTCACACCATCCCTTGCTAAGTAACTCCCATCCCTCCCCACCTGCCCCTTCCACCAATTCATCTGGTGTGCTGGATGGTTTCTTTGCTGCAAGTGAGCACAGACAGATGCCAGGGACTGCATTGGTCGTCTCACTGCACTTGCCAGTGATGCAGGTGAGTACAACGTCACCTGTTGCGTGCCAGGATCCAGGCACTGCTGTCTGCATCCTGTCACTTCTCTCAGGCGAATGCTGAATCAGGCAACAGGGGCCAATGGATAGAACTGTTAATCTATTAGTTGTTTATAGGTGATGGAAACTTCTGAGTTATACAAACACGTCCCAAGTGAAACGGACAGCACAGACAGCATTCTGAGTGGAGCTTGAGACCATTCTGATATGTTCTAATATCTGAAATAAAATTATTTATTAAATAGTATTTATTTACTGAAATAAATACTATTGAAACATTACAATATCCAGCAACCCATCCACAATCCAAGATATTGCAACTTTTACAATGGAATTGCTAGGTATCCTGTAGGATCAGAAATATCAAAACATACTGAAATCCACTTTTATTATATCAGATTAGACTAGTTTTTTGTATATAATATTGGCAACTATATATAAGGGGAAACGTGCATTGTAATGGGTGTAGCTGAATTTGCCATCTAGTGACAAAACCTGTTATTTGTGTTCTTAATTGCAGGCTCCATACAGAGTTCAGAAATACACTTTCAAATTACTATTATGTCAGTATCAGATTATATTGTGGGCTGCTGTGCAAATAATGAGTAAACAATGACTCATTTGTCTCTCAATAGCTAGGTAGTTCTCATGTGGTATGCAGTTTATTGATTGAGAACTATTTCCAAGGGAACATATTTAGAATTAACTTTATTTATACACATTGACTCTCATAGGTATTTAAAATGTATTACTGCACTATTTCATAGGCATCAATAGCACAAAACATAAGAAATTCCAGAAATTCAAAGCACCTTTGAATTTGGCCTGGAAACAAATAAGCAGCCAGTGTAGCTGCTGGAGCTACTGGCTCAGCAGAGTTAAGCTGCCAAGTCCCTGTGATTTTACAGGCCATCATATTTTGTATTAGCTGCAATTTTCAGACCAACTTCTAGGGCAGCCCCATGTAGCGCACATTACAGTAGTCTAAATGAAGTCTCCAAGGCATGGACCACTGTAGCCAGATCTGACCAACACAAGCCAAAGCTGGGCAGAAGCTTCCATGGCCACAGCTGTCACCTAGGCATCCAAGTGGAGATGTAGGACTAGAACAGTGGTCAGGGAACAGGGGTAAATTACCCCAAATGGGGTAAAAATGAAATTCCTGGGGGTAATGGACGGCAGCCGGGCATGCATATGAATCTAAGCGATTCCCTGCAAAGCGATTCCCTGCAAACAGGATTCCCTGTTCCTCCGCGCGCCTGCTGTTTGCGCCTCCATCTCTCTCTTTAAACTCGGGCGACAAGCCCTGCAGCGTGTCTCCGCGCTCTGATCAGCCAAGCCACGCTAATTGGGTAGCCAATGAGGAAGCAGCCTGAGAATTTAGCGGGGCCTTCGGCGCCCTCATTGGCTGGCCGGGGTGGCTGAGAGGCTGAGCGTTCCATAGCAGGACTATAGCGTTCCATAGCCCACCCCCAAGTAATTCTACCAAGGAACTGCAGATTTGTTACAATATTAAATAAATTGGGCTTAACCCCCCCCGCAGTGTCTTCGTACTACAGAAGCCTCGTGCATTAATTAAGCTCATTAATTAATCAAATAAAAAGCAATGGGTTCCAATATGTATTTTTTTTTCTTTTGTTCTTGCGGGGGGGGGGGGGGTTGACACACCAGCAGAATTACAAATTCTGAGTTACGAATTTTCCAAATTTCTGACACACCAAGCCCAAATGGTTCGCCATCACTGTTCTATATGCCTGCCCGGCTGTGCGTGTTACAGTACTGTAGTGTACAAGGACCTGACGCAGTGCAGTGCATCAGGCCCTTGTGTATAACACACTTCCCTGCGTGATGCTCCGGGCCCCGCCTCCAAGTCCGCCCGCTTCTTCAGTAGAGTCGACTAGTTGCTGCGCCATTGAGAGAGACAGGACAGTGCCTCTCCTGAGAGGACACCTGTCTTTCACTGGTAGCTTTAGTAAGTACCTGTATTAAAAATAAAATCAAGGGGGTAACGTCGGCGTATCTAAATATATTTTGGGGTAAAAGGTAAAAAAGTTCCCTGACCCCAGGACTAGAAGGACCCCCAGGCTACACACCTGTTCCTTCAGAGGGAGTGCAACACCATCTAGAACAATGCTATAGTCTAATAACTGCATCGTGGATTTCTGAATCAAGAGGATGTCTGACTTATCCAAATTTAATTTCAGATTATTGGCCTCATCCAGACCCCAGCTGCCATGAGGCAGAGCTCCACATCTTCAACACACACACACACACTCACACACACACCCCGGAATCTTATGAAAAGAAGAGATAGAGCTGACTATCATCAGCATACTGATGGTACGCTTCTCCAAATCTTCTGATGACCCCTCTCAGTGGTTTCATAATAGATGTTAAATAACATAGTATAGGGGACTGGATGGAGAGGAACCACGCAAGTGAGAGATCAGGGTGCCAAATAGAAGTTCCCTAACAGCAATACCTGGGCACTGTCAGATAAGAAGGAGTGGAACAACTGCAGTACTGTATCTCCAAGGCCCAATTCAATCATCACTCTTATGATTGTGGCACAACAATGCCCCTTCTAACCACCCTGATAAATTACCAGCAAGGCCTACTATGATCCTCAATCTAACATAACCACAGCTTGACAATACACAACAATAACACAAAGAAGCAAAGTGATTGGAACTATGCTCTGGTCTTCTAAAAGACTAGCTCTCCCTTGGTATTTCTATGCCATAGTATCCCCTTCCACTCCCTTAACCAAACAGTCCCATACACAAAATCCCCAAGTTGCACCCCAGCCTGCTCTTAACCTGCGCTGGATCCAGTGCAGGCCAGGCGGCCTGCCTGTTCCAATGCAGGTTAGGACTGTGCCCTCAGAAGTGATGTGAAGAAATGATGCTACACGTGTTGACAAATCATAACTGCATACAGTTGGCCCTCATTATCCATGAGTATTCAGACCTGTGGATTCAGGGCCATCCCACCCTCCAAACCCAACCATAGCTGTACTCCAGTCAGGGTTTTCTGAGGCCTGCAGAGGTTATGCACGACTGCCAGCAGATGATATATTCAGTTGTGAGTGATCAAATCATGAGAAATCAAGCAATGTACGTAGATGTTATAAACCAGGTCTCTGTCTAAGGACTTGTTAAGGTCTTTGGATAACAAAAAAAGTTTTGGCAGAAACCTCTCCTCATTATGAACTGGATAGCTCAATCCTAACCTGCACCAGCACAGCCAGGCTGCATGGCCTGTGCTATATCCTGCACGGCCTGTGCTCGACCCTTGCCCGGCATGGCTAATTAGAGCTGCCCGGGGAGGGCTGGCCGAGTGGACGGGGAGGGTAGCGAATGCATCTCTGAAGGAGGGGGTGCTCCCGCCTGCTTTGAAGCAGGCGGTGGTTCGCCCCCTCCTGAAGAAGCCCTCCCTGGATCCCTCAAATTTAAACAACTTTCGGCCAGTATCCAATATCCCATTTCTGGGCAAGGTGATTGAGCGGGTGGTGGCGTCCCAGCTTCAGAGGGTTCTGGAGGAAACGGATTATCTGGACCCATTCCAATCTGGCTTCAGGCCGGGGTTCGGGACGGAGACTGCCTTGGTCGCCTTGGTGGATGACCTGCGCCGGGGGATGGACGGGGGAAGTGCGACCCTGTTAGCCCTGCTGGACCTCTCGGCGGCTTTCGACACCATCGGCCATGGTGTCCTTCTGGGTCGGTTGGATGGGTTGGGGCTTGGAGGCACTGTTTTGAAGTGGTTCCGCTCCTTCCTGGCTGACAGATCCCAGAAGGTGGTGCTGGGGGAATCTTGTTCGGCACCCCGACCTCTTAGGTTCGGGGTGCCGCAAGGTTCCATCTTATCCCCCATGCTGTTTAACATCTACATGAAACCGCTGGGAGAGGTCATCCGGGGGTTTGGAGTGGGGTGCCATCAATATGCTGATGACACCCAACTTTATCTCTCCTTTCCCCCTGATTCTGAGGAGGCGGTTGAGGTCCTGGATCGCTGTCTGGAGGCAGTTGGGGGCTGGATGCGGGCGAACAAGCTGAAATTAAATCCGGATAAGACAGAGGTGCTTTTGGTTCGGAAATCCACAGCTCGGGTATTGGACTATCGTCCTGCTCTGAATGGGGTCGCACTTCCTCTGAAGGAGCAGGTTCGCAGCTTGGGGGTTCTCCTGGATTCACAGCTACACCTGGAGTCCCAGGTGGCGGCGGTGGCCAGGGGAGCCTTTGCTCAGCTTCGGCTGATCCGCCAGCTGCGGCCGTACCTGAGCTGTGCGGACCTGGCCACAGTGACCCATGCCCTAGTGACATCAAGATTAGATTATTGCAATGCGCTCTACGTGGGGCTGCCTTTGAAGACGGTCCGGAAATTACAGAACGCGGCGGCTCGGGTGGTTGCTGGGGCACGTCGGTTTGACTCTGTCGAGCCGCTGCTTCGGCGACTACACTGGCTGCCGGTTCTGTTCCGGGCCCAATTCAAAGTGCTAGTTTTGACTTTTAAAGCCCTTTACGGCTCGGGTCCGGGGTATTTGAGGGACCGCCTTCTTCTATATAATCCAACCCGTACTCTTAGATCATCTGGGGAGGCCCTTCTGACTGTGCCGCCACCAGGAGAAGTAAGAGGAGTGGCGGCCAGGAAGAGGGCCTTCTCGGTGGTGGCCCCCCAGCTCTGGAACACCCTTCCCCTCGAATTGAAAACTGCTCTCTCTCTGTTTACATTTCGGCGGGGGCTGAAGACCTTTTTATTCCAAAAAGCTTTTAATTGTTGACAGGTTGGCTGGCTGGTTATTATGATCCACGGGGCTTGTGTTTTATTTTATTTTTTAATTGTTTTTAAATTGTTTGTGTTTTTAATCTTGATTGCTTATTGTTTAATACTGTTTTTAACTGTTTTTAATGTTAATTGTTATACTTTATTTTTATCTTTTTTAATATTGTAAGCCGCCTTGGACATCTGCCCTGGCAGAGGAAAGGCGGGGTAAAAATTTCTTAAATAAATAATAAATAAATAAATATCCAGGGCAGTTTAAGAGGTGGCTGGACATCTCAAGGCAAGGGGATATTTTCCCCCTTACCACGTGTCAAGTCCCAGCCTGCCCTATGGGGTTATAGGTGGCACAAATCCAGGAAGCCCTGTGTAATGCGGGAGGATGGTTAGGATATGGCGGAGGAGGCCGACAGCGATCCCGCCCCCCTCCTGGACATGATCCATTCCACCCTTCCCACACCCAGAAACACCCCCTCCCTGCTACCTTCTCCACACCCCTCCACCGCCCAGTGCAATCTTACCTGTGCCATCCAGCCAATAGTCAGGATGCACTGTCAAGAGGGTGGCACAGCCTTCCCCACCAGAACAGCCTCCTCTTCAGGTGCTGCAAACGTGCGCCAGCGGAGAACACAGTTAAGACTGCACTCTTAGCCACTCATTCCCACACACAGGAAAACAGCTCTTTGACCTTCTCCCATGAACATCTTGTCTTTTTTGCTCTTTGCTTGAGAAAGAAGTGCAACAGAGCCCTTTGCCTGTATCAAAGTTAATACAGGAGTGAGTCAGGAGGTGAAGCTTGTGAGTCAGGAGGTCAAGCAAGCCCATGCTCAATTCAAAATTACAGCCTTATAAAAAAATATTTGCTGACCAGGACTATAGTTTACATCTGTTGTCATCCAACATTTTTAGTCATGCAAAGTTTTCACTTGAATGTTCTGCTTGTTATGTGAAAAAATAAAGCATGCCCAACATCACAGCCTTTACCTGCTGCAAGATCAGAGGAATACATTTTGTGAATGACATAGCTACCTTATTTACCCACGATTAATGAATATTCCATTTCAAAAACTAGCAGACTAGTTCTGATAGTTTCATGACTCTTTTAAAGGTACATGTAAGTTGTCATCTAAAGTCACTTACATAACATCACATTTTATTTAAGGTATATGTGACACTGAATGCTGCTGTAAATGTAATGCATTATATACTTCAATTGGAGTGTTTTGTGAACAACAAACCTAACGTGTCTTCTAATGCTTCCTCCCAATTACAGACACACAAGTTCTCTAAGTGACACCAGAGCAATACAATGATAGTTATTTCATGTTGGTGTTCTGATGACACTTTACTTCTGTAAAGAAGTATAGAAGAAGTATATATTTCTTCTTAAAGGGGCTATTAGAGAAAAAGTTAAGCCTCTTTGAACATATTTATGATTATTAAGCATATTAATGACACTTTTTTATATTAAAGCCCAAGCAGCAATCCTATACACATGTATTTGGAAGCAAAAACCACTGAACTCAGTAAGATTACCCTGCCCGTAATCTGTTTGAACTTCTTCCCTCTGGATGTTGTTATAGGACATGGTATATTAGAACCACCAGGCACAAGAACAGTTTTTTTCCCCGTGCTATTGGGCTACTGAATAGCTGATTATGTTGATGTTTTGGTTTTGATATGGATAAGTTTAGGGTTAGTGGGGTCTTGTTAATGTGATGGTATTATTATTAGTTTAAGATATATGTGAGAGCTTTTGGGCCGAAGTAAAATTCCATGTATGGGGAAATTCCATGTATGGCCAATAAAATTCTATTCTATTCTAATTTCAAAGATTTGAATACTGTAAATTGAATATTGAGTTTTCTGGGTGCTTGTGGGAGAGTGAAAAAAGAACTCATTACTTCAGCGCCTCTAAAGTCACCAACAGGAAACCTTATGTTAAACTATTCTAGGATTCAATTAAAACATCACACCTAAACAGAAAATATGAAATTAGACACCTCCAATTATCAGGAAAATAGAAGTATCTAATGTTAATCCTGAATATTTTAGTATGATCTATTTAAGAGTTATTTTAGAAAGCAACCAATATATTGACTTTTCCCAGCTGCAAATTTAAGAGGCTTGTCTCTTAAACTCACGGCCCGTCCTATGGTCTGGTCAGTTTACAATAGCAGAAGTCATGTTCGTAAATGCAGCAGTGCCACTGTAAATGGTGCACCGCTGCTGGGAGCTTTAGAGCTACCAACACAAACAGCCGTTAGCTTTGCATGCTCACCACTAACAGACTAAACGTGCACCAAACTAGGTAAGATGGGAAAGAGAGGGGAGCAGGCTGCAGGGGTGGATCTCAGTGGCAAAAGCATATACCAGATTCCAGTGGTGTCATTCAAATGATTTAGGAACAGGAACTCACTTTTGATTGGCACTTGTCGGGAACCCGGAACCAGCCACGGAGCCCGTTAGGATCCGGAACGCCCGTTCTGGTCCGTTCCCCCTAAATGAGATCACTGCCAGATTCTATCCCCAATTTCAATTTTCCAGTCTGTCCTACTCCCTTCCTCTCCTCAGACATACACCAGCAAAATAGCTACCATGTGTCCAAAGAGACTCACAGGTGATCAGGTGACCTATCTGGAGGTATGTAAAAAAGGTTTTTTACTTACCTGTAACTGGCCATTTGATTGGCCCACCACCACCACCACCACCATTGCACGCAGCATGTTCTCCATCAGCCCAGCTGCATGCTATGGAATGGCAGGGAAAGCTAATTATGGAATGGCTGTAAGCTAATTAAAGGTAAGATGCATTAGGCAAATCTGAGGAAGAGGGAATTATTAAAGTTGGTTGTATAAAGAAAAAGTAATTCATAATGAACCCTGGATCATGATGACAGTTGGAAAGTTGCATACACATTTTCGCAACATCTATGAAGTGCAAGCACAGGTGAGAATACACTGCTTGAAATACAATAGTTCCTTGTATAGGAACACTGACAGTATTAGGAAACTCCAGCTAAGGTATATTTAAGAGCCTTTTCAGACAATTTTAACCATGCAATAAACCCAGTTGGGAGCTTACAGGAGGTCCTCCTTATTCACGGGTTAGGCATTCACAGATGCTGAGCCTGCACCACAGAGGGCTGACCAGAAACCACTTCCAGTTTGTGCTGGTGACTTCCAGTTGTGCCCAGAGGTGTTCTGAGGTGTGAGGAGGTCACATGTAGCCTCCCGGCATCTCAAAGCACCTCCCAAATGTAACTGAGTATCACCAGCATAAACTGGAAGTTACTTCTGGTCACAACAGAAGACTTCTAAGAAAGAGGATGGAAGGCCAGGCACAGCCTCCTAGTATGGTTTGTGGAGCCACTACCCCTCCGGTGGATTTAACTATCTGCAGATTTTGGTATCTATAAGGGGTCCTGGAACTGATTCCTTGTGGATACCAAGGGGACCACTGTACTTATGTTTCATTAATTTCAGTGAGACTTAGGGATCCAACTCTGTTTTTCTATGCTGGAGATCAAGCTTAAAAACAAGCATTGTGCGTTAGGAGATCTATATGTAGAAAAGTAACAGACTCTCTCTCTAACTGGAACTATTTCAAAGGAAATAATAAAAGCACAAAATCTTTTCCCTCCACTTTACTGATAAATCAGTCCATTATGCTGTAGAAGGTGCACCTTTGTTTAAGGGCGCAATCCTAACCTGGAGTTAGGCAGGCATTGTTAGGCCAGTAAAGTTTGTCTAGCACAAGGGCCACCATAAAGTACGTTTGGACCACTCTCTGAGTCAGGGAGAACGGCGCATGCTGGGCTCTCTGACTCCGAGAGTGGTCCAAATATATTTTATGGTGGCCGTTGTGCCGGCCAAACTTTGCCAGCCTAACTCCAGGTTAGGATTGCGCTCTAAGCTATAAACCAATTACTGATTACCTAGTTGTCTAGCCATGATTTTTGCCAATTATACTTTACAGAAGATCCTTGTGTACCTTTTCTTTAGAAAATTCAACACAAATAAAAAATAAGATAAAAACCATGCTACTATTTTTGATATTTTCCCTAAATTAACTCAGATGCATATTTTATATTCATGTAAATATAGTGAAGTACAAAAAGGGAAAAATGGTTGTAACTGTAACTCACAAAATGTGGAAGATAACTGGAATAGTGTCAAAGTACTTAGACAGTCTTGATTTAATTAGAATTAGGGCCCAATCCTATCCAACGTTCCAGCACCGATGCAGTTTCAGTGGAGCCCTGAAGCAAGCGAACAAATATTCCCTTTTCCTGAGCAGGCCTTCATGACTTCACCACCACCATTGAATGTAGCATACAGCCCATTGGTATAGCTACATCAGGGCTGGAAAATTGGAGAGGATTTAGCCCTTAAAGAGCCTAATGCTAAACTGGAAGCAAAATTTGTCATTTTAAGTAGACAAACTACCTAATCCTATCCCCCACGGTGAGCACTGATGAAGCATTACTGTGTCCAGTGGTGGAGGGAAGGGGGTTGAACAGCCTGCAGAAACAAGTACTTTTTACTTAATCCCCAGGAGCCTGCCCAATTGCCTATGGATCTCCTCAGGAATATGTTAGCCGTTTTGCTACCATGTATCTGAAGAGAGATAAGGGGCAAAGCGGTCTGGGAAAGAGGGGATAGGATCCTGATGTAAGTCACTGGTGCCAGGATCCACCTTCCCCCATCCAACAACGTCTTCATCACCAACTTATCAACACTAGTAGTGGCTTTGGCAGCCACTCCTATTTGCAGCAGCGGCCTGAAAGCACATAATGGCAGCCGAGCATTCGCGCCACTGTAAAGAGTCTGCACTGCTTTAACGTTATTTCCTGCCATGCAATCCTATTGGGGCCTTACTTGCACACAGTGCATTTCGAACTGAGACTTTAAGAATTCCAGTAACAGTTTAAAAGAGGAAGTAAGCATAGACTTCATTAAGCACCCATAAAATGTGTCATACTTCTAAAGACCATTTTACACATTTTGTAACATTTTGCCTGATGAAGCATTACTGTGTCCAGTGGTGGAGGGAAGGGGGTTGAACAGCCTGCAGAAACAAGTACTTTTTACTTAATCCCCAGGAGCCTGCCCAATTGCCTATGGATCTCCTCAGGAATATGTTAGCCGTTTTCTCCTAACATTTTGCCTCATTTTAACCAACTACCAAAGCCTCCTTTGTCACACTTTCCTCCCTTCCACCCCTTGATATATGACGGATAATGGATGGTCCTCAAAATAATACTAGAACTGACAATAAAAAATACATGTGTTTACGTGAACAGGTAAGTTTAGTAAAGTGGAAATAAAAGAAGATAAAATAATATTTTATCAACTTCTGCTCAACAAACAGTTCCATCAAATTTGAAAGCTAGAATACTTTTGTCTATGCCGAGATTTACTCAATACGGATTAAAGATATATCAACACAAAACTCCTGCTCTTTGGGACCAACAGGACAGCTGCTATCTATTCAGTTAATAAGTGAGAGATGCTTTTCAAGATGGAGGTGAGTGACAAAATGATGTGTTCTGCTAATGAGTGTTTACATCAGAAAAATCACTAGACCATTAAAGTTGTGAAATTAAGAGGCCTACATCACGGCAGACTCAATTGTCTAGGCTTCATTGTTTCTGTCGTGGGAAAGGAAAGGACAGGGTCTGGGACGGTCGCTCATTTTATACGTAAGAGTAATTCAGATCCCTGCACGCAAGCTCGGTCTCTCCACTTTTATCTGAACTCATTTTCACTACCAACCCTTGACCAAAGGGGAAATTCTAAAATCTACACAGAAACAGAGGAATTGTAGCCTCAGTCTCTTGAACATCTGAAACTGGCGAGGGAGCGGGGAACAGAAGATTTGTCTTGATGGTTAGAAGAAAAGCAAAACAGAACTGTTTATAAGGAGGGCGTAACCCTGTAAGGAAGTTTACGAAGCTGACTCTCCCAGATGCTTCTGAGTGTAACCGACCCAGGGATAGTTTTTAGTTATATGGGACTTGGGATGAATGGTGGGGGGGATCGCACTTAGTCCGGCCTTGGAGCAAACATCATTTCCCCCACTCAAGGTCCTGGCTGGCGAGGCGAAGGCTGTTTGGGACACCAGGCGCTTCGCGGGCGCCGAGGCAAAACTGCGGGGAGACTCCCCCGGCGGGGCTCTTCTCGCGCTCTCCTCCCTGCAACGCGGCTGCAGGCCGCAGCTCAGCCCGGTCTCTCCCTCCACAGGCCAGGGCCGCGCGGGTGGAAGCGCCGGGCGGAACAAAAGGCAGGAGAGCAGCGAGGCTGGCTGAGCAGGGGGTGAGGGAGCCGGAGCCGCGCCAGGCCGGGCGATGCACCCACTAGAGGCCGCAGCGGCTTCCCCTGCGCCGGGCCTGACACCCCACTACCATGCGAGGCCCGGATCCCGCTCCCCGGGAAGCGGTAGGACCCAGGATGGGAGTCTGGAGCAGGCAGTGCGGACTCACCAGGGGCTGCTCCTGCCGGCGGTGGTGGCGGCGGCGGCGTTGTGCGGAGTCCAGGCCGGCCGGGCTCGAGCGCCGGTTCCGCCTCTGCCAGGCTCCCTTCTCGTCGGTCGCCTCCGCCGCCGCTTCCTCCTCCTCCTCCCTGCTCCTGGCGTTGCAGTTTCTTCCGCCTCCTCCTCCTGCTGTTGCTGCTGCTGCTTCACCCCCCGTCTTCGCAGGGGCGCGAGGGGGGGCAGCGGAGCCGCTCCCGCCGCCGCCAGCCCACATACAAGAAAGCTTCGCACGCGCCTGCCCGCAGCCCGGCGGAGGGGACGGAGCCCAAGTCGGCGCTCTCGCGCGCGGCCTCCTGCGCCGATTCGCTGTCCGCGGACTGACTGACACCCGCGCGCACACGCTCGCGCCTCGCACAGCCACGGAGGAGCCCCCCGCCTCGCCTGGCGCCCCGCAGGCATTCGGCCCCTGCGCCGCCCGCACCCCCTCCCCTCTCTGTTTCTTTCTTTCTTTCCCTGCTGGTGCCGCTTTACTCAGCACATTTCAGAGTAGTTTCACTTCCCTCAGGTGTACATGCACCGACCCTCTCGCCTCCCACCGCTTCTTCGCTGGGCGAAGGAAAAGAACTTCATGGTGCGCTGCTCCGAGGCGTACCTGCTTGGAAGTACAGAAAGTCCCGCTGAGTTCCGTGCAGAGAAAGTCTGCCTTAGAATTGCAGCCTTCGTGCACAGGGGCTTCATACTCCTTCAGGGGCTGGAGACGCCCCAGGGGGCTGGATTAGCCTCAGACTGCAATCTTCATCATTTAGAAGAACAATAATTAATGATAAACAGAAACATACTTATGACTATCCATGGGACGTGCTCCCAGGTAAGCGTGCTTAACTGCCACTGCCTTATGAGAGTACAGTACAGTGCCTTTTGAGTACAATAACAGATTCTGGGATGCCTTACATGACAGGAATGTCCCGAAGTGATTTGGTGAGCAAGAAGACTGGAAAGGAGACAAAGGGAGCTGCTTGTTAGTGATGAGAGTACAAAATGCCCAGACTAGAGAGCAGTGGCATACCCAGGGAGGTCAACCGGGTAGATGCCCCCAGGCACCACCGGCAGAGGGTGATGCCACGACACACACACCCCTGTGCCACTCCGAGTGAGGGTGCTCTCTGGAGCAGCTTCACGCAGCTAGAAGTGGCGCCCACCACCTCTATCAGAAGAGCCGGGCGTTGTTCGTAGCTGTACAAAGCCACTCCAGAGAGTTGCTTTGCACAGCTGGAAATGGAGCCCGCCCCCTACAACTATCACTCCCTAGTGGAAAGTGATTAACACGTTTCATTGTAAGTATGTACATGTGCACATTTTTTTTATGGGAATTACTGTATAAAAGTCAAAGGGCTCGTGCTAAGTGGTGGTTGCTCAGAACAATCCCATAGGTTTATGGATGTGCATGTTCGCATCCTGTTTGTGCTCTCTCCTCATTTTTGTGCAATTTCCCTTAATAATGCTACTTTGTATTACCAGCATATATAAAAGGGTGATTCAGATAACTACACTCCTTGTGCAACCAAGGACACTTGCCCAAGCATGGTGTGGGGCAGATGGGGGGGACAAGCACGTGCCTTGAGCACCCATGTGCACACATGAAGCTGGGCAGAAAATGTGTGAACTGGCCCAACATGTACAGACCACGTACAGTATACTGTTGTATGTTGGGTGGCACCTAGACTTGGTCAAAGTAGAAAGTTTAGAAAGGAATGCGGCATGGCCTATATGTGTAGCAGAGGGGGCTGAGCTGATTCCTGGAGTGATAAAATAGAATCTACCACTTAATACAGCAGGTAGTGGATCACACTTCTGAACCTATATAGAAACAGCTCCAGAACACTAGAACAGGGAGACTGGATTAGTACTGTTCTCTCAGATATGCTAGCTTTTTACTTGCAGTTGATTATGTAGGGGAGTATTAAAAAATGGTAATACAGTCCATGGTTTGCTGATAGAGGTAATGCAGCCTTGCCGTCTGAAGTGGCATAGCCTGTCATTTCATTCTGCACATGTAGATCAGAGCATTTTTCAGGTGTTCAGCAGAACACACATAGAGTAGGAAGCAGGATTATCACATCTACTGGGTGCCAGTCTTCCTTCACACACTTCCAGTATAATGTCTGAAATATGTATGTACAAACTGCACATGCTGTGTCCATGTAGGTTTATGCATTTGAATTCTTTCAGATGTTGTGCCAAACATGTGTATGATCTTGGAATTATCTCTCTCTCCCCGCTACACTAGAGTCCAAAGAGTGCTCAGGCTGGTTTGGGCAAACCAGAAGGATGCACAGGTGAGTGTATTGAATTCTGAGGTCTTTGGGATATATTGCAAAATAAGTAGTTCAGGAGAAAGATATAGATGGTGTTTGGGTTGGAAGAAGTTGTTCTTGTGCAGGAGATGCATTATATATGAAGATGGGCAGTGGCATTCCTACAGGAATGGCTCTGAAGGTGAGGGAGAGTTACGTTCTGTGCACTACGGCATATAGTCATGCCAGCCACATGACCACGGAAGCTTGTCCTTGGACAAAATGCCAGCTCTACAGGCTTAGAAATGGAGATGAGCACCGCTCCCTACAGTCGGTCACGACTAGACCATTCGGTTGTGGGGAAACCTTTACCTTTACCCCTATAGGAAAGCCACTGGAGATGGGTCTTTAAGATCTCTGACCTGGGATAATGGGCTCAGACTGCTCTGTACATGGCTAAGGATCATCTCCTGTTATTTTTGGATAGCCTAAGGCTGAAGTTTAAGCTAATAGGGTATGATGTCTGTTGGTTTTGTGAGATATGGGGTTCATATCAAAGCTTCTTCCTTTCATCTTGATGGATATTTTATGGGAGGAGAAAATCTCTGCAATTGGATGGTACTTTCTGGTCTTCTGCAATTATGATTTGTGGTTGTCTTGTGAGCTCTGAGCTTGGTTGAAGTGCACAACATGGACATAAGAACATCCACAAGCTTCACTCCCATCAAGACATCAAAATAAGTACTGCAAGTCACATGGTATATGAGCATGGGACTCCAGCCACAAGTTTCAGTCAGCTTTACAGCAAGTTCCCCATCTCATGTGATGAAATTGTGCTGGTGGACTTGTGCGTGCATGCATGTGTGTTTGTGTTTGTGGGGAAGGGTTATGTGAAATGTGTGAATAATCCTTTTGCATGGATTTGTTAGATGGCTTTTGAGGAAGTGATATTTGTACACAACAGTTACTTTTTGGACTTCTGTCACAGTTAGGATGGGGGAGGGCTATGTACATCTGGGATTACATTCTGTTTTCCTTCTGCTTTCTTCTGTCATGCAGCCAACAAGTCCTGGACGCCATTGACCTTTGATTGATCTAGCTGAGCTTTTCTTATGTCATGAATTGTGCTGTGCAATAAGGTGCACATCAATGTTCTCCTGAGACTGGCATTGTCTTGAAAAACAGCATAGAATGGCTTTTCATCATCTCTTTTTGGCCCTATGGGTGTTCCTAATGCAATGCTAAATGCTATCTGAAGAATTAGCATGGAAAATGCTTATGAGCCACACAACCCTAGCTGAAATTTGATTCTGGGAGCACTTCTAGCCATGTTTTTGAAGGTAAGGGGGAGACAGGGGGGAAAAATTTTTTTCCCTTGTCAAAGTAGACTCATGTATATATTGAAACCATCTCACATCTTTCAGAGGCTGTACTAAGTCTACAAAAAATGCCTTCCCAAAGCTTAAACCTCGTATTTGGTTTGTATGAAGTGCAGACTTTGGGGGCTCTTACAACATGTCCTCCTTTTCTCCCCCTTTTTGCTTGCTTGCCTAATACATAGTTTTGTGGCACTTGAAAGTTTGCTGCTTTGTTACTCTTTCACTTTTGTTTGGTTCTAACAAATCATTCCCCTACTTAGGATTGTGAAATCTTTGTCAACATAGATCAAGATGTATCCCAGTAAAGTTAGTATTTGTTTATTGAGATAAGAAACTTGAAAGTGGACCATTTATAAAGGCAGGATAAATGCAGACTGCAGAAAATCACAAATTAAGCAAAAACAATTAAGCAGTGCATGCACTGCCAGGAAGTCGCAGCATGCTATTTAAAATATTTGAAGGTATATAGGATTCTTTAATTTTTTTCCTGCAAAAGCTCATCAAACATTTTTTAATGCATGCATGTAATCTTAATTTTAAATCAATATATTGAGCCAGATCGTAACATGTATTCTCTGCACATGCTCACATATAAGAAGCATGATGGTCAATTTGCATAATCATTTTCCTGCTATAGGATGACTTTCGTGGCAGTAATGCACACAGACCATCTTGAGAATGGTTCACTACACATTCTCTTATCACATAGACAAGGGCCCAACAAGCCTTTGCTGTTCAGTCGCTAAGTCATGTCTGACTCTTTGCGACTGCATGGACCACAGCACTCCAGGCCTCATTGTCCTCCACTAGCTTCCAGAGTGTGCCCAATTTCATGTCCTTTGCTTCGGTGACACTATCTAACCTTTTCAGTTACACAAAATGCTTCCTTGACCATACTGTTCTATTTATTTCTATCAATATTTATAGGCTGCTTTTCCAACATTGTCAGGTGCCTCCCTAGAGCATGCAAGTTCCACAAACTGGGTGCAGGCCATGTGCCATTTCAACATTATGCACAACTCTGGATGGTGGGACGTGCAATAGGTCTTTTGATTATGATCTTACCAAGCATTCAGGCTTTGGGGGGGGAGAAGGCGTAGTTGAGACACCACTATGAATTTGCCTGGAAATGACTTGGCTTTGCATTTGCATGCCATGTTTTTTGGAAAAGCACTGGCATCACCATGGATCCATTAATCCAGGGTAGTTAAAAGAAAACCAATTTATTTTCCACTGGCCTTTTCAGTGTCCTATGCTACTGCTTTTCTGGAACTACACTCTCATTTCAGCTGTACTACAGAGAATGGTAGAGAGCATAATATTACTATTCCATTAACCCTTGCAATGTATATATTTGCAGTCCAGTTTTATGGAAAAAAGTAAGAACACAAATATTTATCCTGCATTGATTTAAGTATATTATATCATTCATTCATTGGAGGGTGAAGCTTGACCCCAGAGCCTCCGGCAATCAGGTATTGGTAACAAAAATGTAACACTCATGCTTCATACAAGCCACAAAACTCAGATTTTTTTATTTACTAAACAAGTTTCCTAACCCCCTCCCTCCCCCCAAACAAAAAACCCTAGTAATCCTAAAGGGACTCGCAGCTCATCCAAAATCTTCAACATCAGCATACTTTTATGGTGGTGTGGGGAGTGGGTTGCCTTAGGCCAGTGGCGTTTCCACAGGGATGGCAAAGCTCTAAGTTTTGCAAGAAGCCTTACCTTGCAGTGGAAATCACTCCTCTCCTGCACCGTTTTAGCCAATCTTGGCATTGCTTACTGGCTACAGCAGCAAGGGAGAGGAGGGATTTACATGACAGGGTAAGGCTTCTTGCAAAACTTAGAGCTTTGCCATCCCTGTAGAAACGCCTCTGCCTTAGGCTTGTGCTGTTAGAAGATGAGGATTTTCCCCAGTGAAACCAGGTGATTTATTTCAAGTCACATAGGAAATATTCAAGGAAGACAAGAATTTAACCTGTGTCTTTAAGTCTCAAAGAGTCTAAACACAGCTTACATTTTTTTAAATGCAGCATAGTTTGTTTCACTTGGTATTTTAGGTCTTTGATTTCCCCCTCCCCAAACTGTCCTGATCAAGCAGGACACATTTTAATCCACATTCACTATTCCGCATTCACTATTGTGAGCATTCACTATTAATACCTTTGGAAAACTAGGAATAACGTGTATAATGCAATATCTGTATCAAGCTGTGGAAAGCAGACTGCCTAATGTGATGCTGTTTAGCTGCCAAAGAAATGCATAAAAGCCAATTTAACATGAAAGTTCTGGCACATGATTGAGTATTCAATTGTGCTGCATCCGCGTTACCAGCAGAGAAGTGTCAGCAGTTGGTGATATCCACTCCTTCACACACAACCTCAATTTTTGGATACTTAATCCCAGAGCTGATGCTGCTATAACCTTAAGCATAGAATTTGGAGTCTTATTAAGGGAGCATGGCAGGAAAGACTGGTCTTTCATAAAGAAGAGGTTGATGGATTTAAAAAATGCACCTATGTAGTTCTGATAAATTCACAAAGAATTGTTTTTGAACCTACAGTACAGTATATCATCACCAACCTCATTTAAAATTTGACCCAAAAAGTGTATGATTATTGTTTTCAGATTACCACCGAAAAAGAAAAGAAAAAGAGTGCAACAAATGGACATTCCACATGATGCAAGAAAATGAGATATTTTCTAAAGGATTCAGGGCCGGATCATTTCCTAGTAAGAGGGGATCATCTAGCCCCTATCATCTATGTCTTCATAGTCTCAAGGAATGACTGCAGAATGCTGCAGCCTGTGCAGCATTAAAATACACACATATATTATATATGTATATGAGTATATAGGCATATACTCATATGTCTTGAAATAGACATATACTCAACTGGTTTTTGAGCTGTTGCCCTCTTACTGCCACTGTTTTTCTGGGCACCATCTATAGTGTAATCCTATGCAAGTCTGCTTGCCCATAAATAAGTTCCAGTGAGTTCAGTGGTATTTACTTCCAGGAAAGAGTTATACAGTTGCTGTTCAAAGGTGTTGGCTTTGGTCTAGATGGTGTGGATCCTGAATATCCCACTGATATAATTGACCATCTGGCTAACCTTACTGCATCATTGTGCATTGTGGTAAAAGGAAAAACAGGAGAACAATGGGAAATATTTTGACATGGCATATGATCTGCATTTTAGGGAGCTTTCAAACATGTGGGCCTCCACATGACATTTGCAGTGGTGTTGCCCCATAGGAGTATACCTCTTAGAAACTGCATGTTCGAATCAGCACTTAATCTCTGCTTTTCTGTATGACTGAGCAGTGGCTAAGCAACCAACGTACATTCATTCCTGATTAATACAGATGTCATGGCTTTATTGCTTCCCTGCCTGAATCATCCAGCTGTTGCCTTTTCTTCACTATTTAGATTTTCAATTCACTGCAATGGGGAGGACATGAGTATAAACTATCAATGAAGTTCTTAAATCACATAAGATACATGAATGTATGCTTGTACACATTGCTAGATGATGTTAATAAATCCATTGATATACTTAATAGGCAAAGAATTCTTACACATTAAAGCTTCTTTAATTCTTGTTCACATCAATGCTTCATTTGCATATAATTCATTGTAACAATTCTTAATGTTATCATTGTTAATGCTATCATTAGCAGATGGGCAAAATATATTTTAATCAAAAGAAGAAGCTTAATACAGCTTCACATGTAAATATTATTGACATTCAAAATGTGTTTATAATCAAAATTTGGACTATTCATATAATTGTAGCATTTATGTTGCATATATGTTGCAAAATGTTGCATTTAATTCACAAAGGCACCTGAGATGTGGCACTCTACCATAAGAATTTCTTACAGAGACCTTCCAAAAAAAACCTGATGGATCTCTCTCTCTCTCTCTCTCTCTCTCTCTCTCTCTCTCTCTCTCTCT
>JAJKFI010037179.1:0-56303 GCA_029204185.1 Lerista edwardsae
AGAGAGAGAGAGAGAGAGAGAGAGAGAGAGAGAGAGAGAGAGAGAGAAGACACAGCAGCACAGTTCAGCAGTAACCCAGAGTTTGCAATTCACCAAATGTAGAAAGGATAGATATATAATTTCAATAAGTATTTAATAGCTGCAGGGAACGCTAGGTTTTTTGTTGCCATTGCTAAACACCTGTAAACTAAGCTTAAATATATAACTTATTTACAGCTGCCCTGTTCTCTGCACATGATTTTTTCCTGCTCTGTTCCTGAACTGGGCAGTGTTCGGCTAGGGTGTATATATAATCAAAATGTAATTCAAATGTATGTAACAACATAACCATAGTTTCCCATAGTTTCAGTCTCACTGAAAAGTCCAGAAATGAAACTTCTGAAACAAGGAAAATGATTTACAGGCCAATGTGGATACTCTGAACTCCCTGGTCTCTTAAGGAAAGGAGCAATCAGACTCTCGCCAGGTGCTTGTCGGAGCTGAACTCACTTAAACCACTGATGGCAGGTCTGATCACTCATAAGGAAATGGACGGAAATGGACCATTAATAAGACCAAGTTGGCCAATGTTTCTTGGGTCAAAGCATTTTGCACCCCATATTTCAGGGACCATATTTCTGAGCAAGCAGTCATTAAAAAAATGTTAATTCAATTAGAATCACATGAAGAAATAAAAGCATAATCAAGGTAAAGGGCAGATCAATTCACCAGCCAAATCCATACAGATCTATTCACATGGCCCAGACACATTTTGCCAGAACAAGGAGCAGGCGTATCACAACATGGGACCTGCGGAGAAAATAGCTCAGTATGACTCAAGCAAGTGAGTAAATTGGCTTAGTGACCTTGAGTGATTTTGGTTTTAAAACCTTTCATTGTAAACTGGCCACCATCGTTGGAAAGGACTTTTAGCCAGGGTCATTCTATATGCCTGAACAATCCTTTGTAGGGTCTTCTGGAGCACACATCTATCCATACAACATCCTGAGTTTCGGGCACTAGGGGCTATTCTAGCTAGAGGAAGGAAAAATCTCAGAATCATACAAAAGAAAGCCCTTTTCTCACCCTAATGGGACCACAACTAAAAGGTACCAGAATAAGATATCCTTAAGATAAAGGTTTCCCCACGACCGAATGGTCTATTCGTGATCGACTGTAGGGGGCGGTGCTCATCTCCATTTCTAAGCCTGTAGAGCCAGTGTTTGTCCGAGGACAAGCTTCTGTGGTCATGTGGCCAGCATGACTATACGCCATAGCGCACGGAATGGTGTTACCTTCCCACCAAAGTGGTCCCTATTTATCTACTGGCATTTTTATGTGCTTTCAAACTGCTAGGTTGGCAGGAGCTGGGACAAGCAACGGGAGCTCACTCCGTCACGTGGTCTCGAACTCCCAACCTTCCGGTCAGAAAGCCCAGCAGCAGCGTTTTAACCCGCAGTGCTACCACGTCCCTACTATATCTTTAGGACCCTTTAAAAATGCATCCAATTCTAACTTGCCAGCCCACTCCCCTCTCAATCTCCATCCACCACCACCAATCTTGCAGTGTAGCAGAAGGCGTGGAACAGTAAGATCCTTTCCTGAATTTACCTACCTACCCCTCCCCTTTCAGACTCCAGCAGCAGCCTGACACTCTGCATGGGATAGCAAGAGAAAGAATGTCTTCTACCAGCCTGTTTCAACAGCTAGGCATGCTGACTGTCCCTAGATTTTCACCTTTTCCATTCCTCCCTACCATAGATGTCTGCCTCAGTAGCACCACTAGACAGGGCACTAACTTTTGCAAGGCGCCTCACTTTGCCATGTTAACCGCTCCTCTCCCTCGCCGTTGTAGCCATTCCAGGCTGCGAAAGCAACACAGAGGGATGCTATTGATCTGCCCAGCTTGTCTGTCTGGACGATAAGCCTTAATAATTCAGGCCCTGTGCTATTTCTTTTATAGTAGTGTTTCTCAAACTGCGACTCGAGCCAATTTCAGGTGGGTCCACATTCATTTCTATGTGTATTTTAATACCACATTTCTGGTCTTTGGATTTCTCCTTTGACTTTAATCAAGGCAGTTTACATAGCAGGCTTTCTCAGCCTCATATAAGGGTTGTTACAATCATAAGCTCTAATCTTGTATAGAACTATTTTCCTTTCCAGGTGGTATCCTTCATAGTCCGACATCTCTCTGGCTGCAAACACCTCCCGTGCATGACTTGACAGGCAACTCCTCCACTCTCACTTGAAGGGTTGTCATCTCCGCTCCTCCAGCTGGTGAGACTCATCAGCTGATCATCAAATATGTTAGACTTGATGCTACCATGGTGTATGACTGCATTTGGGGAAATATTACAGATCTGTACTTTGAACAGGTTTCTATGTATATGCATTTAACAATGATAGTCAATGAGGCTTATTACCAGGTAAGTATGAATAGGATGTGGGGATGTGCACATGAATAGGATGTGCACATGAGTAGGATGTGTGCACATGAATAGGATGTGCGTGGTGGCGCAGCGAGTTAATCCGCTGTTGCTGGGCTTTCGACCGCAAGGTTGGGAGTTCGAGACTGCACGACGGAGTGAGCTCCCGTTGCTTGTCCCAGCTCCTGCCAACCTAGCAGTTAAAAGGCACCTAAAATGCAAGTAGATAAATAGGGACCACTTTGGTGGGAAGGTAACGGCGTTCCGTGCGCTACGGCGTAGAGTCATGCTGGCCACATGATCAGACAAAAACGCCGGTTCTACAGGCTTTGAAACGGAGATGAGCACCACCCCCTACAGTCAGTCACGACTAGACCATTCGGTCGTGGGGAAACCTTTACCTTTTATGAATAGGATTGCAGCCTCTGGGAGGCTTGGGAATTTTTTTAAACAGATCAGCAACTGCTTAGGAGGGTTAGCAGGAATCTTCTTTATTTTAAATATTTTTTTAAAAAAATTATACTTATTGTAAACTTTAAATTGATTTTATTTTGTTTTGTTGTATGGGGGGCTGTTAAAATTTTTTCCTGCTTTATGATGTCACTCCTAGCCATGACATTGCTCTCAGATCCATTACATCACTTCTGGTGGGACAACCCACCAGATTGTCATTCTAAAAAGTGGGTCCTGGTGCTAGAATCACTGTTTTATATTATGCCTAGCATGATGCAGCCATGCCACTAGAGCACACGTTGCATCCTGTGGGGATGACAGTCCCTGATGTCTCCTCCCTTGCCCAGGGGTAAGCCTCCATTAGCCCAAAGGCCACCTCAGATTTGCACCTGCTAATCTGGTGCAAGTTCAAGTGGATCCAGGAAGGCAAATTGGATATAGAAATCAGATACAATATTGGATAGGATATAGATGCTGCTGCTGCTGCCAATATTTTCCCCTTTCTGGCTTCAATTTGCCCCATCCCAGTCTTGTCCCCATTCCTTCCCTTGCCCCACAAATGTTTGCAACACATTTTTTTTTAAAGAATAATTCTATAATTTAAAAAGTTTTAAAAATCACTGCCCATAAAAATTCTTTTTAATGCATCCATACTATTGAGAATGGCCTTTCAAAATGCCTTTTGCAAGCTCTACGGTTCAAAAGCATTATCGGTTCTCAATGTTAAGTATACTGAAAATGAACAACTTCTAACATTAACCTTATAAGAAATAATCCAGTTCACCACTAGAGGGCACTGCTAGTAAACCAATAGTCTGCCTCAACAGTCGCATCAGTCATTGAGCATTTTATTGCTGTATCCTGATCAAGTTTGAGACATGTGGATGAACGCAGGAAATCAACACTGCAGACTTTGAATATTAGTTTTCAGATGTTCGGTATAATATCTTTTTTTCTTTTTAGCTCAGAGGAACGTGAGCTTATAAAAAGTGGTTCAATAACAGCCTCCCTTACACTGTGGCAGGTATTAAAACCATTCATCACTGACTGTTTATCGTCAGGTTACAATCCTATTTCCACAGCAGTTTATTTGAAAACAACCTGCATTCGCTTCGAGATCTCCAGGAAAATCTGGAAAGCATTTGAAATCCAGACCAAGGTTTGGCAAATGATGAATTGTGTGTTATTTCTCAGAGAAGCCCTTATTTGAGTTTCAGAAAACAGGTCAGTACTAGTGTGAAGTCAATAAAGAAATAATCACTGTCACTGATAGACACAAACCTGGAAGAAGGTTATCATTTACCTTGAGAAGCCACTCGTAGGAAAGTACAGAAAGTACAACAGCATTTATTAACAGCGTGTGCGTGTCCTAATTGAACTTCAATATTGCTAACTGACAAGGTGGTGACTTGCCGTTCCTTTGTATCCACCTGTTATTGTAATTGTTCCTGCTCTGTGAGCCAATCTGATAGTTGGAAACAAACCTGTGCTAAACCAAGTGCCTTGTGTAGAGTCAAAGTGCCACTCATAAAATCCAGAATTAGCAGATTTAAAAATAGCTTCTATCCCTGTGCAGTGATGTGTTTAAATGCGGGGTTGTAGTGTTTGTATCTAGGTGGTATGTGTGGTTGTTTCTGTTGTTTTTGTTGTCTGTGGCTGTGTTTATTTTTTTGGTTGGTGTTTCAGTTTTTACCATTGCGAAAAGCATCTCATTTCGTTGCACTCGCATTGTGTGTGCAATGACAATAAATCCTTGTTCTTATTCTCTTATTCTTATTCTTATATGATGGCTACTTTAACCCAGTGGAACACAGTGGTTGGGGGTGGGGGAGGAGCTTGAGCTGAGCTTCCTTGTAGCTTTACCTACACCATCCACGCCCTGGCCTTCAGCAAGCAACACTGTGTAAACAGAGAAAGCATACCTAGGGCAGGGGTGTCAAATGTGTTTCATATAGCAAGCTGAATAGCATTCGTGATGCCTGCTGAGGGCCTGAAGTGATGTCACTAAGCAGGAAGTGATGTCACTAAGCAGGAAGTGATGTCATTAAGCAGGCCATGACCAAAAATAAGCACTTTCTTCTCACTTAGGAACTCATTAGCTGCAAATGAGAGAAAATACACAATGCTTGATATTTTCAATATATGGAAGTGTCCAGTTATCATGCGGGCTACCTTTTCAGGCTGCTCAGCAGCTGAGAGCAGCTGGTGGTGGTGCTGGGAGAGCCTGAGGGCCGGAGAAAGAGCTTCCGGGGGCTGCATCCAGCCTGCAGGCCTCACGTTTGACATCCCTGCTCTAAGGGTCAATGCTGAGCAGGATGCAGTCAGCAAACCTAGCCTGAAAATGGTCAGACAACCTCTGGGTCTTATAAAATGCACACTTCCAAACTGGCCCAGTAGTTTGATCAATTAGTAACACAGATGCTAACTGGATACATTTAGGGCATAATCCTAACCTGGAGTTAGGCCAGCACAAGTCACCCACTTGTGCCCTCCCAGGCAGTGATGTCATGCAGTGGGTACGCGGGGGTACGCGAGTACCGGTTTCTAGGATTACGGCTGGCCCTGCCCATTCGCCCTCCCACTCGTCGACTCCGCCCCCTGCAATGTTTGAATTTCCTGCACGTTTGAGTTTCCTGCACGTTCTCAGAGCTAGGCAGGCAGGCAGGCAGCAAGCGGAGCCTTGCCTTGCCTTGCCACTGAAAAATGAGCTGCTCTGGGGTTTTGGAACTGTTGGGTCACTTTAACATGATGCCAGGCCTCCTTAACATGTTCTGGGGGTACTGTGGAATACTGTTGCAACTGTTGGGTCAGTTTGAAATCGTCTGAGGCCTCAAGAAGGGCTTTTTTCATGTCACGTCCTGCCAGTACATCACTTCCGGCTTATGACGTCACTTCCGGTGGGCGGGTCCCGACACGTGCCAATCAAAAGTGAGTACCTGTTCTTAAATCATTTAGATGACACCACTGCTCCCAGGAGTATCACAAACACACTGGAAAGTGCTTTTGGACCACTCTAGGAGTCAGGGAGGCCAGCACAGCAACTTGTGAAAGTGGTGCAAATGTGCTTGGCAGTGCGTTTGCAACATTCCTGGAATGTTGCCTAACTCCAGGTTAGGATCGCCCCCACAATCTTTAATTTATCAATACCTGCTAGAACTTCACCCCTTGTAACATCTGCCTGACTCACAATCCTACTGAAGTCCCCGCCCAGCAGTGCAGCTGTGCTGAATCCCACAGGAGAGTTTGGAGGCCTCCTCGGGGTAAGGGCGCCCTTGTTCCCTTGCCCCAGAATAAGGCCATGCTATAGCTGGCACAAGGCTGCATGGACCCAGTTCGGGGGGGGGGGGTCGAGGATGGAAGGGGATTAAGATATCAGCGTCCATTGCTGAATTATACTGACCCCCTCCCAGCCCTTGAGTGGATGCCTAGATTTCTTAAGCCCCGCCAACTGTAACAAACTCAGAGAACTATGTAGTATAGATGCAAACTCTTTTCACATCATTAAAAAGAGTGTAGGATCAATGAATGAGTCCACTGAGTGGGGATCCTGCCCAGTGTCCCCTCCTCTGAACTCCATATATTTATTCAAACATTGAAACAGTGCCTTCCCATGTATAACTTGTCCACACATTGACTGTGTACATATGATCAGGGACCCCACATGTTGCTAGGTTTGTTAAGAGAGCCTATGCACATAGAAGTGGTACATCTGTGGGTTCTGTTCAAACCTTTCAACATCTGTGGGTTCTGTTCAATTGGTGGTGCTTGAGGTGGTGTCCAGTGGCACATGCAGGACCCCCAAACACCTGCCACCCAGCAGTTAGATCAGCAACATGACAAGAAAATAGTAGGACACTCAGCTCAATGGACGGATTGCCAGTACATGCTTTGTGCGCACTCGAAAAAGCCCTCCTTTCTGTCCTGAGCGTCCGTCATACTGCGCCTGGCCTCCCAACTGATGACGTCAGTTACTTCCAGTGATATTTCCTGGGCCAAGTTATGCAGTCGCGGATCTAGGGGGGCTATAGGGGGCAAGAGCCCTGGGCACCATCTTGGGGGGGCGCCGATGGCATGGTGCCCCCTGCCTCCCCGCAACATGGCGCCCGCCGCACCCGCTCCCCTCCTGTCCGCCAGGACGCGCGAGCACTTTAAAGTGCCCGCGCACCCCGGCAGACAGGGCGGGGAGCAGGCGCTGCACATTCCGGGCCGGGGGTTTAAAGTGCACCTTAAACCCCTGGCCCGGAGTGCACCCCGGCGGCTTCCCTCCCGGCTCAGAGGGTGCAGCGGCCATGACGTCGTGACGTTGGGGGGGGGGCACAATGTCATTTCCTGCCATGGGCTCAGTTCTGATTAGAACCGCCCCTGAATTTATGGTGCTGGTTTTGACTTTTACAGCCCTTGTGGCTTACAACCAGCATATTTAGATACCTCTTCCTTCTGTCCAGTCTGTTCTTTTCAGTTATCTGCAAGGGCCCTTTTGGTTGTGCTGCCAGAGAGGTGAGAGGAATGGGGCCAGAAATAGGGCCTTCTTCGTGGAGGCACCTGTTCTGTGGAATTCCCTCCACTTTGAACTGAGAACAAGTCCTGCATTGTTAACCTTCCGACCAGGCCTGAAGACATTTTTATTCTACAAAGCCTTTGATGGTATGATGGTTCCTTTTTTTTTAAGTAATTTATTTAATATTTTAATTGATAGTTTTTATTACTGCAGGTTGGCTTTTATTGTCTGTTTTATAGTTTTGTTTTTTATAGGTTTTATGTGTTTTATTTTTTATGCATTTTAATTCTTGTTAGCTGCCTTGGGTGCGCTTCTTCGGGGAGAAAGGCAGGGTGCAAATAAACGATGTGCTCACTGAATGGACTTGAGCAAGCCACTACCTCAAATCCCTGCATGTAAATTGGAAATGATTGTTTATGCCTTCTCTTTCTGCCGGATTTTCAGATGACCTGGCTCCCAGAATGACTTTGTAAATAATCAGATTAAGGAATAACAGTGAGCTACATGATTGGTGTGTGGGTGGGGAGGACAAAAGGCTTGTAAAAAGCACTCTGCATATTAACTGTGTTGCAGAGATATGCTGCAGAAGCCATTGAAAGCATTTTCAAGGTCACCATTAATTTGGACACTCCAAGCCAGGATTCTCCTTGCATCAGGTCTCTGTTTGGAAGTAATAGCTGAAAAGGCAAACATGAATTTCACATCCTGTTTGTATCATTCTTCCCTAAAAGT
Organism: Lerista edwardsae; assembly: GCA_029204185.1. Classification (NCBI taxonomy): domain Eukaryota; kingdom Metazoa; phylum Chordata; class Lepidosauria; order Squamata; family Scincidae; genus Lerista; species Lerista edwardsae. Next base: position 8,092 of record JAJKFI010037179.1, read on the forward strand.
CCAAAAGGAAACTTGCATTATTTCCCCAGTCTCTTCCCATGCCCCTGAGACAGAGAATACACATAGTTTTTTTTTCTTTTTTCAAATAAAGGAGCATCCCAAAAGTCAAAGTGTCTTTTTCAACCTTCCTTTCACATCTTTTGAAAAAGTTTTGTCAAAACAATCAAAGTCACTCTAGAGATGCCAGTTAGAATTCAAGGAATTGTGAAACCAGTTCAGCGAGCCCTGTATGATTAAGGGGCTCAGCCCTATCCCATATTCTCATGCTGACGCAGCCACAATGCAGCCCCAAGATAAGGGAACAAATGCACCCCTCCCATGTGGAGGCTTCTGTGACAGCCCACCACCACCACCACAGGATGTAGTGCATGCCTCATTGGCATGGCTGCATCAGTGCTGGGAAACTGAACCATAGAGTAATTATCACTAGAGAGGGCATGACGTCACAAACTTGAAGCTTCCGGGTATAACCCCGCCCCTTTTTCCCCTTTCCCATCCCTCCTCCCAGCGTCCAATCAGCGAGCGCCTTGTGATTGGGCCACGCCCCCTTCCTTCCCTCAGTCCCCTTCACAGCCGCTGGTATGTTCAGTAATATAATTCTGCGGAATTAAACCTTGGAATTGCATATTAACTCATAATTAGGTTACCACTGATGTTTCTCCACGATCACACATTGTTATTTTGGTAAGTTTTTGCTTCAGGAGTAAACGATTCAGCCCGAAACATCATGCGAAAACCCATTGGAAATCATTGGAATCAGCATTGTTGTGGGTATATTTACGTCACAGCTAACCCCGCCCCCTGGATTCACTCGCTGGCCTATCTAGATAATGGGATGGCCACCCTTTGAACTGAACAGTATTGAGCTCTTAGACTGGTTTAGCTCGAACAGGAGCCACCCCACCCACCCACCCACACCTCATAGAAAACTATTTTTGAAACTGAGGGGAGTTTCAGAAGCCATCCAATTATGCTTGTAAGAGGAAAGGAATGAGATTTCCTATCCATTATTTCCTTAAAGCAACTGATTCTGGAATCTTAATACCCCTTACTGCTTGGGAACAAGCTATCTCATAGTAAGTCATGTGCCTCTATTTTTTTTTAAGAGTTGCTTTCAATGATTCAGAGCACAATCCTAATCTGGAGTTATGCCGGCACAGTTAGGCCAGCAAAATTTGACCAGCACAAGGCCCACCTTAAATCACGTTTGGACCACTCACAGAGTGAGGGAAGATGGCCCACATCTGTGTGCTGGCCTTTCTGACTGGTCCAAGCGTACACTACGGTGTCCCTTGTCCCAGCCAAACTGTGCTGGCCTAACTCCAGGTTAGGATTGTGCTCTCAATCACCTTTACACTTTTAAAACTGCACATACTGTAAATGTAAGCATGCCTGACCACAGACTTGTGTGTTTTTGAATTTGGCATCACAGCTGAAATGTGTACTATTTTGGCCAGACCACTGTTTCAACTGATGGCGATACTTGGTTCAGGTGGAGAGTTGGATACAAATTTAGATGAAGGGCAAATTGAAGTGGCCTATCCTTCTCCGTGGCCGAAATCTCCCCCCTCCCATTTTCCATGCCTGGACTTCCTGCCTTCCCACCCTGGAGGATAACACATGAGCAAGGGCCCACCCCCTGGCCAGTCTGCTCTTCTTTTGAAAAGGAGATAAGAGGAAAAGCAGGACAAGAACAGTTCTTGATGAGCGAAGGGGAGGAGGGGCTGGGTCCAGATAGCAGTGGGGTCTCTACAGGGAGGGCAAAGCTCTAAGTGTTGCAAGAAGCCTTACCCTGTCATGTAAATCCCTCCTCTCCCTTGCTGCTGTAGCCAGTAAGCAACGCCAAGATTGGCTAAAACGGTGCAGGAGAGGAGTGATTTCCACTGCAAGGTAAGGCTTCTTGCAAAACTTAGAGCTCTGCCCTCCCTGTAGAGACGCCACCGCCAGATAGCCTCTCCCTGCCCGTGTTTGCTTTCATAAGCAGCTGAGTGGGTGAGGAGAGGCAATCTGGAGCTGCTGCCACTTTGTGTTCTTCCTTCTTCCAGCTGGCCACTCCCGAGACCCTCTTTTGGCCTGCTCACATGGAGCCAGCGGAGGATGAGAGCACCAGCTGAAGTGGCAGGCTGGAAAGGTCTGGTAGACAGGTGTTACATGTCATGGACTCAGAACCGATTTAGGCAAAGATTATTTTTGTCAACGTACTGCAGGCTTTGGGTGATCCATTCATGGGATAAGACAGTGGTCTTCCTTTTTTGTGCCACGACCTCAATAAATAAATAAATAAATAAATAAATAAATAAATCAGGTATGAGACTGCGGACCCACTGTCAATCCTGCTCCCTCCTGGGAGCTTAGTGCCCACTCCCCAACCCCATTGTCACACACTCCCTATCCAATTATGCCCTCCCAGCACTGTTCTCTATAACTAAATATTCTTATTAGAGGGAACAGAAAAAAGTTACCATGAAGCACATGGTTTTAGCACAATTGCTAAGAACCTGAGCAAGACACAATCTCCTGGTACCTGAAGGGGCACATCAGGTTTCTCCCCCTTTCCCAGGTGGTGCTCAAGTCCAGTGATCTTCAACCTTTCTCATGCCCATAAGTTGCCGCAACCCCACAACTGAGGCTTCCTGACCCCACTGGGGTCCCAACCCCAAGGTTGAAGAGCACTAGGAGATGAGATAACATGAAGGGCAGCACTTTAATTTAATTTAAAGGGCAGCAGAGTAATTGTCCCTCATCACCCCTGCGCAGTCTTTTTGGTGGCTGTTGCTGGCGGGCTGCCTTTTTTTTTTTTTTTAGATTATGAGTCCTTTTGGGACAGGGAACCATTTAACTTTATTATTACTATTTGCCTGTAAACCGCTTTGTGAACTTCGTGTTGAAAAGCGGTATATAAGTACCTACTGACTGACTGACTGACTTTTTTGCCTACCCCAGACTGGCGAGGGAGGGTTTTCAGTAGGTTACATGAGTTACATTGTGCTTAATCAAGTTGAAACCCAACCTCAGTCTGGTGTCTTCCTTGGAGGTGGTGCAAGGGTAATAGTCTACTTTAAAATGCCAGATGCAGGGGACACAGTAGGACACAAGTATTTGGTTGTCTTGTGTGCTCCCTGAGGCATCTGGTGGGCTACTGTGAGATACAGAAAGCTGGACTAGATGGGCCTTTGGCCTGATTTATTTATTTATTTATTAATAGATTTTTACCCCGCCTTTTGTGCCCAAAGGCACCAGCAAGGCTTTTTCTTATGTTCTCTTATGTTCTTAGATTGTTGAGAGTTGCATATGATGAGATAGCCTTGGAGGGGAGGGGGAAAGCCTGCTCGTATTTAGTTGGTGTTCAGGTAGCTGGATGCTCTTTCCCCCTCCTCAGGACCATTACTTGGCATAATTGGATAGCTGCTGAAGGTCCAAAGCCTTCAAAAGGGCCTACTGTTGATCCCTGAGACCACCTCTATGCAGTGCCATGGCTAAGGCGGGTTCGAGGGGTACACTGCCCCAGGTACCCCCTTGAGTGGATGTTGAGCCCTCCTAGAGGCCTTTGAAAGGCAATTCCAGTTTTTGGGTGAATGGGGGGCATGGGGTGTTAAAAATTTATTGGGTACCAGATGCCCTGGTTACGCCATTGCCTCTGTGTCTATAGTCTTTGAGTGGTGGCCACAATATGACTTTCTCAGAGCCAGCCAGATAAAAAGGGGCCCATGGAGGGCAGTTTGCAAGGGCCCCCCTGAATCCAGGCCTACCTCCTCCCTTTCTTGGTTCAGCATCTTCCTTATCGCTGTGTACTGTTTGGTCAGCTGTTGATTTCTGGCTCCCTAACCCTAACAGCAGTTCACTCCCATTGAATACGGGCATAAAAAAGACAGAAGTGGTTTGGGAATAGCTGCCAGGCAACAAAGAAGTGCTTCCTTTCATTTCCTTCCTCTTCCTCCCTCCCCCTATTGTCAAAAAAAGAAACAAGTGCAGATACGTTTGTTTCATTTCGCTGAAGAGCCAAGAGTGCAGTAACAGCCGATTAACATTCCATCCATCGCATCAGATACTGAGACGGCCGAATGCAACATTTTTCAGCCTGTCGGTCTCCTGAAGGCATGCCATTTTTCTGAACACCGGTTTGAGAAATGGTCTGCATTTCGTCAGGTAAATGCCCACTTCCCAACCCTTTCTGTGGGAGATTAATTAGGCTGATCTATTGTAGCCTTTGTGTCGTTTGCATAATATAAGGAAGTGGGACACACCCATGTCTTAACGCAAGTTTGGAGCAAGGGTGGGATTTGGTTTCCCTCCCTAGAGCCTCGCTGGCTCTTTTAATACCTGTTTTGGATATGTTTTAAGATTGTGAGAAATACGATAAAAATGCCCCTTGCAGACAAATTAAGTATTTTGCTATGTTTGCTGGTCAGAATTAACTTGGAAGTTTTCCCAACTAAGTTTTAACAAGCATCACTGGCCAGTGGACGCTTCAGGGTGATCAAATGTAGTAATGTTACATTACATAGCATATGGTAGAATCGTATTAATTACGTGCGTCAACATCATTCTTCTGCAGACAGCATCTGAGATGTATTTTCACTTGCCCTCAAGCGTCAGGGATTTCCATAACTGGTGGTAAGATGCTAGCTTGCATGTACTCCTGCTACTATAAATCTTCTCTTGGAAATGAGTAGTGAGTGGATATTGTTCCCACTCAGCATTTAATGAATCACCAACTTTTTTCAGGGGGAGGGAGAGGAAATCCTTCATCTCCAGTTGGAGAGCAACTCTGTCCTGGTCTACATAAGAAGGAAAATCTGGTGATTTAGGGCCTGATCCAAAGGGCCTTATCGCAAGCAGTACATACAGTGATGTCATGCAGGGGGTACGCGGGGGTACGCGAGTACCGGTTTCTAGGATTCTGGCTGGCCCCGCCCACTCGTTGACTCTGCCCCCTGCAACATTTGAATTTCCTGCACGTTTCAGTTGCCTGCACGTTCTCAGAGGCAGGCAGGCAGCGTGCGGAGCCTTGCCTTGCCTTGCCTTGCCACTGAAAAATGAGCTGCTCTGGGGTTTTGGAACTGTTGGGTCACTTTAACATGATGCCAGGCCTCCTTAACATGTTCTGGGGGTGCTGTGGAATACTGTTGCAACTGTTGGGTCAGTTTAAAATTGTCTGAGGCCTCAAAAAGGGCTTTTTTCATGTCACTTCCTGCCATGACATCACTTCCGGCTTATGACGTCACTTCCGGTGGGCGGGTCCCAACACATGCCAATCAAAAGTGAGTACCTGTTCTTAAATCATTTAGATGACACCACTGAGTACATATATACCACTGGCTAAAAGTGTTGCAATTGTGCTGTAAAGCACGTTCGGGATACCGTGGGAGCACCCGGCTTCAGCGCCGAAAGACAGGCTGCCGGCAGTCCAGCAGTGCTCTGGGAAATGTTTTCAGGGCAGAGGAGAGGCAGGGAGGGGGGCGGAACTGGGCATGGGAGGATCAGGCCTGCATGGGGGTTGGGACACAGTGGCAGCTTCCACCGCTGGATCCAACGTCCTTCCTCAGGAAGGGCAACCTGCAAAACAGCTGGTGGAGACTCGAGGAGTCCCATTGCAGGGTCAGGGGCTTTGCCTGAGGCGGGAGTCTCCAAACTTTGTACCACAAGGGACATGGCATATTTTACACATTTTCATTGGCCAAAAAAAAATCAGTTTTATCAATGAATGAATAAATGAATGAATGAAAGAAATTTGAACGAATGTACTGTATACGTTTTACTTGTATCTTTTTTGTAATCAGCATGATTAGAACAAAAGAGGAATGCGACCATTAAAAGAAACAATGCTGTGCTTAAACTGAGAAACGATATAAAAAATGACTAAAAATGCCAAATATTAGCAAATGCTCTGACAAAGACCAAGTTGCTGTGGGCCAGATAAAATCTTGTGGCGGGCCGCATCTGGCCCCTGGGAGTGCCCTGTTCTGGGGGAAGCGGACAAATATCTTCTTCCCCCAAGGAGACTTCAGCAGTGACATGCAGGTCCAATGGTATGTAGTGGTAGTCATTTGGCTACCTCTGCTCTTACAGGAGCCAGGCAGCTCAGGATTTGCACCTTTTCAGATAGCTGGGTGAGACTTCAGTTTAATTCCTCTCCAAGAGTCAAGGTGAGTTGGTCAAGAATGAGTCATGCCAGGCTAATACCAGGTCTTTACATATCACATGCGCATATGAAAGGGGACAACCAGGCCTCCATAAGAAGGTCTTTTTAGAAGGTTGGCAGCACCACTGAAAAGGCCCTGCTCCTAGTGAATGTCATACCTCTGAAGACAAGGATATCTGGAGCAAGGTCTGAGCTGATCAAAGGATACAGGGAGGCATACATGGGGAAAAGTGTTTTTATCCTACTGTGCCCGTCACGCCGACGCTACATCATTGTGTCGGCATAACGTTGGTAGCTCTGATGCAAGGGCGCTGAGAGGCTACAGGACCGGCGTTGCAGGTAGCGCTGGCCCCATTGCTCCTGCACTGCTCCTCCCTTGCACCGGATGCAAGGGAGGCACCATGTTGGGATGGGGGAGGGCAGTTCTGGGTGGGCCGTGGATGGGTGGTGGCCTGGGCCATGGGCGGGCTTGGGATTGGGCCATGCGGTCTCCTCGGATCTGTGCCTGCTGTTTGGCAGGCGCAGATCCCAGGAGTGCATAAGGCAAGAGCTCCAGCCTCCCCGAAACAGCGCTGAATATGGCGCAGGCCCATCAGCCTCGCCATTCCGGCGCTGCTTAGGACTGCACTCCCAGTTACATCAGAGCAGGGTATAAATGTGTTGAACTCTGGGTGGTTTCCATCCTTCCACCACAAAGTTCCTTTGAGCAGCTACACATCCATAAAGCTAACTAGCTTTAAAAAAAAAAGGAAGCATGCTTTCCTGCATTTGGTGCCAACTCGTATGCCACACCTTAATCCCTTGCTGATAAAGAAACACCCTGGAGAACATAACATAAGAACACAAGAAGAGCCCCACTGGATCAGGCCAAAGGGGGACTGCTTCCCTCCATACCAAGTTAATATCTTCCAGCCCTGAGACTCCTTTCCCCAGCAGCTGAGGAGCTGCCCGTCTGAGGGTGGGACGAAGCCTGCAAGTCCCCGGAAGTCTCACCATGGACCCTTGCTGCCTGCCTATGCTTCTCCAGGTCCGCAACCAAGGCTTCTAGGGAGCAGACTTGTTCCCTGAGTGCTTGGAGCTCCTTTCACCAAGGACACACCCGTGACTTATGCCCCAGAGGCATACAGTCATACATGTGGCACTCTGTGCAAAATGCTGGATAGCCTCCGCCCAACTGCTGGCTCCCTGACTGCAGGCCTATGTTTGTTTTTCAGTTCTACAAGGGTCTGGGGCCCCGGCTTCCTCGCCCTGCTGCTTAATTTGCCCAGATGCGTAACACACGGGTCTCAGCTCACCCTTTGTCTCACCTCACCCTTCACCGCAACAAGGCCACTCGTGCTCGGGAAAAGCTGGAGAATTAGTAACTCAAATTATGACTGTTGAGACCAGCGTTAGGACAAACGACCTTAAAGTAGTCATTGAAAAGGCAATAGGGCTCAGAATGGAAATTTCAGCGACCCTCGGCCAGATAATATGAGGGCACAATCCTAACCTGCAATGGAACAGGCAGGCAGGCTGGCTGGCCTCCACTGTATCTAGTGCAGGCTGGGAGCAGGCTGGAACCTCTACGGGACAAGGGCTCGTTTGTCCCCTTACCCCGGAGTAGGTGCCAGCCACCCCTATGGGGCTGCTTGGATCTGTGGCCATTGTTTAGTGGGCCACGTCCAAGCACACTGGACGGCCCAAATCGGGGTCACGCAGGCTGGGGACGGGGGGTTGGATGCGGCCGAATGTGCTCCAGCAGTGCAGGGCCGACACAACTGCCTGTTTTGAGTGCTTTATGGCACATTCGCAACAGCGCTCAGCCGACTTGGCTTCTCTCAGTTGAAGGTGGGGGTTGGATTGCCCCCTGAATCATAAGGCTCAGCAGCTTTGGCTTAAGTTTGTTATTTCTTGTGTGGTAGGCAACTACAGTGGCTACAAAATTGCTAGGCATGGTACATATGCCATTGTGCTATTCCTGTACAACTTCCATTCTTTCTAATCAGAGCTTCCTCACTTGCTGGAAGTGACATGTCCCACCAATTTGATATCCAAGCCCAACTGACGTGGGCAAAATGCCGATAGGGATGACCAGAATAGTTGTAAAACATCTGATTGGACAATGACATGGGTGGTTTTCTGTGATTTTTTTAAAAAGATGATTGCTTTTATACACAGTACTCCAAATTGTGATTTATTCATGATTGTATGCAAGGAAATTATGGCAAGCATTTTGTTTGTAAAGAAAGGAAGTGCATGTGTGTGTGTGTGCATGCGCATACATTTGCGCATTACACTTATATTTGCTGGGTCTTTCCACCAGTTGCTCCAGTTGTTGAATGGGCTGCCAAGGCACAAGTCAAGCTGGAGTTATTTTTTTCCAATGTGCATTACTTTGCACTTAACACTACATTTCACCTGCCATTACATCGCTCATTCTTTTAACTGCCCTCTTGTGGCCTTCCTGCACTGGCAGCTAGCTACACCAAAATGTCTACTGAATGTATTTTCAGCACTCTTTTCCAGCCATTAAAATGCCAAGGATGAGAAGAGTATTCCTATAACTATGTATGTTGTGAGTAAGGGTATCCTAGGACAGGACTTTTCAACCTTTTGTTGTTTTGCAGGTGCCACATTCTGTGAATACTTTCGCAAGTATTGTTTCCTCCTCAGGAACAGTTGCTAGATGTAGGGAGCTCACTACATACTCATTCTTGCTGTTAGAAAGCGGTTTCTTCAGATGAAGCTGCCTCTTGGTCTCTTCCCAACTCTGGGTCCACTTTTTCCAACCTGCCTTCTTTTGAAGGGCTGTGTACAACCACACGACTGGCAGTAGAGTTACCCCAACTATCTTCCTTCCGTTGGAGTTGGATCAGGCAGAGGAGGGTTCCACAGTTCCCTGTGTCATGTGGCTGCTAGAGGTCTCCTTGACCTTTGCCCCCTACCCTGGATACACACTAGTTCTATAGCTGGCACAAATCCAGGTTGCACCATGCCAGGCTTTCAGGCTCAGAAGGGGGATAGGATATGGCGGAGGCCTCCCCCTCCAAGCCTTTCCTCTCATTCTGGCCTCTCCTCACCCTCCTCACCTGCTCCAGCAGGTACTGGCCTCCAACTGGTGGTGGACATCCTGCTCAGGCTGTGCTCGCCATGCCAGTAGAGGCCGGCATAGGATTGGGATGTCCAATGGACAAGTACTACTTGCCCTATTGTGAAGTACTACCATTAGCACTATTAGTATGCTAACTGGGCAAGAGGCACTTTTTCAAGTGGAGCTCCTCTTATATTTAGCAGGGGGAGAGTAATTGTCCCTGTTCACCCCTGCGCAGTGTCTTTTCTAGTGGCTATTGCTGGTGGTGTTCTGCATTTTTTTAGATTGTGAGCCCTTTTGGGACAGGGAGCCATTTAACTTTATGATTACTGTTTGCCTGTAAACCGCTTTGTGAACTTGGTGTTGAAAAGTGGTACATACAGTAAATACGATTGATTGGTTGATTGATTGATTGATTGATTGATAGATTGATTGATTGATTGTACCACTGGTTGTCAGGCTCTGCTTTAGAACAAAGAATTGTGTATCCTTATTTCCAACCGTAAAAATGTGTCCATGAAGTGTTAAAATAACCTCAGCTCATGAGCGACATATGCCAATGAATCCAGTGATGTCATCTCTTTTGTTTGTCCAATTGCCACAGCAAATTAAGAGCGCAATCCTAACCTGAAGCTAGGTCAGTACAGTTAGGCCAGCAAGGTTTGGCGGCCAAAAGAGACACCATAAAGTATGTTTGGACCACTCTCAGAGTCAGAGAAACCAGCACACAGATGGGTGCCATCCTCCCTGACTCCAATCCAAACATGCTTTACGGTGGCCCTTGTGCTGGCCTAACTGTGCCGGCCTAACTCCAGGTTAGGATTGTGCCCTCAAACTCTGTTCCACTGGCTTCATATTTGATTTTGTCTTGCTCATATGGTCTGGTATTGCACATCCTGCAACTTTGTGTTGTAAGTCAGGGCAATTGTTTGAAAGCTGCTGTTCCAGTTCTATTTTAGCACCGCAAAAGTGCATAATTGTACAAGTCCCACCAGTCTTGGGGACAACACAGGTCTTTCGGGTCATTTCATTGTTTTTCTTTCCATGCTGTAAGAACTGACCATTCATGCCTGCCCACTTCTTATCTTTCAACTGGCTCCTAAACAATTAAAGGAATTGCATGTACACCCTGAATTTACTTTGGGCTTAAACAAAAAAGTCCCTACTATTGCTTACTAGGTATTGGGACACAAGACAAATGCATTTCTCAGATGCAAAGATGAAGGCTTTACGTGCCCAAAAACCGTCCTATGGTTCCCTCTGCCAATTCAGCAATGCCAAAATGGCTACCACTGCATGGTGGGGCAGTTTTAGAGGTCTCCTCTGGAATGTTCCTTACCCAGTGGTAAGCCTCCACAACACAGAAGTCTACTTGGATCTGTGCAAGCAAACTCACTGGAGCAGATCTGCATAGAACTGCATTGCGAAATCAGATCCAGGAAATCAGATCAATCCATCCTTCCCCCACCCCCTACCTTCCTCTGCCGCCATTGCCATTTCATTTCACCCTCCCCTGCCCTGCTCCAACCTCCCCGTCCCACCCCACCCCACCTCCTTAGATGTCTTACCTTACCTTAGATACCTCAGCATTGTTCCATTGTTCCACCAGGATCCATTGTTGTGCATGGGAAAACTCTGGACTTTCCACTGCTGCTCCTGCAGCGCATTACTTTGTGTACTGCGGGGCCATGTTTTACAACTATCATAAGGCAGTCACTGGCAATGGACTGCACATTCTGCTGTTGGCTGGTCCCAATAGGATTGGTCTGTTAGTTCTGGAACAATGGCTGTCCACTTTGTAAGATTGTTAGCCTTAAGCATTCAAGTGCAGAATCCTAATGAAGCATCTCTACTGGGTGCATTTAATGGTTTATATATGCCTTGGCCAGGATTAAATGTGACCCTATCTTTCATCTTTCAACTAATTTGAAAACACAAAGATTTCTTTTGAAATGGATTGTAGATCATGGCTTGGCAGAGCATCTGCAGTTGACTCTGTGCCAGTTTCCAAAGAAAAACGATCTCTGGAAATGAATGTGTATTTCACTGCCAACAGACAGAACCAACATGTGTGGTTGTCTCAATGGCCAGGTATAACCAGGTGAAGGTATCTCAGGGTTTTATATTTAAATGAGCAAAGAACAAACTGGATTAAAGATAGGCTGGATGTCCAGATTTTGCAGGATGCTTTCAATTCCTAATACAGCCTTCACAAGACTGTCCAAGAGTTTATCTAATACTGTGTTCCAATGGTTCCCAACTATGGGTCGTGAGCCAATTTCAGGTGGGTTGCGAAGCATCTATTGCAGCCATATTGAAAATAAGAGATGATGGGATGCTGGAAAGTCATTCTAAAAGTGAGTCCCGGTGCTAAAATGTTTGAGAACCCCTGCTGGATTCAATTTGAATATTGGATACATGAAAGGGTGATCTCTATTTCAGTGTTATTCAAACTGTAGGTTGGGACGCACTTGGTGGGTTGCAAGCTGATATCAGGTGGGTTGCGGAAAGCTGGGAGCAACCATCTCGGAAACTGCAGACCTTACCGTTGTTACATTTTTTGTGAATGTTAACAGTTGAAATTTTCAAGTGAGGGTTTTTTTAAAAAATTTTGCTTTTAAGTTCAGCGCTTTTACATCATATTTTGTCCTAATCTTGCTTTCTGTCAGGAATGTTTCATGGTTGTACAATTGCTGCAGTTCAAGAATGCCCATTTGCATTTCAGGAGTGTCATTTTATTATGTTACATTGACAGTACTTCCTGCTTGATGATGTCACTTTCAATTATAACATCACCTCCAGGTTAATGACATCACTTCTGGTGCATCCTGACACGAGTGCCATTCCAAAAAGTGGGTCCCGGTTTAAAAGGGTTGAATACCATTGCTCTATTTGATAGGGTCTTCCAAATATGGCTGCCAAAGAAGCTTTCATTCTATCTATATTTATGTTCATGCTAATATTCCTGCCAACATACAGCTATTAGTGCACCAAGGGAAAGGAGCACACAACTGTCTTGAAGTTTACTGGATTGTCAACAGCATTTTAGTAAAATACACAACACATATTTATTTTTGTGAATGAATTTTTTATTTACACACTGTATCTAGAAGCAGATACATAAATCCTTATACAATTTTTCAAAAAATGTGCAAGAAATTACTATAATCTTTTTAACAAACCAAAACACATTTAAAATCAATGGACTTTGGATAATTCGTTCTGTTGTGTGCTTAATACAAATAGTGCACACACAGTTGGAAACATACAGAAAAGTGTAAACTACAGCAATCTGGATTTTAAGTATTAATTTCATGGCACTCCATCACCACTATAAAAATTATTTTAACCCAATATGTAGTAATACAAAATTCTATAAGAATTTCTCCTTCCACCCAATTATTGGCATAGAGAGTTTGAACAATTTTCGAAATACATCAAACTCTACAGTATTCTGTTATTTTAAGAACTATCCCATGTTTGCTAAGAATGCATTAGTTGTATAATTTTTTTTCAAACTATTCAAAGATATTGTAAAGCACTAGCAATCACTGATGTGACAGTATTTTAGCTTAGAATTTAAAGTTATGTAGCTGCAGACTCTTCTTTACTGAAATTCACAGTCAATTTATTGCTGGTATTTTGGTTTCACTTACAGTTCCAATATTTACACATTAAGAAATGCATTTATAAGAAAAACTGCATGTTTTGAGAAGTTCAGCAGTAGGAGTTCAAATGGACAGAAGCACCTTGACATATTAAGGATAACTGGAGTTGTTTCAAAAGAAGCAAACACCGGAATTTGATTTTCATTTGCTAGGCTTGCTCTCTGGTGACAAATAAATATGGACAACAGATTGAAAAAATGGTAGAGAAGTCATCAAGTTCTGGTTTCTATTCTCCCCCCTCCCCCCCCCAAAAAAACCTGCCTAAAGTTAGAAAATGTATGAACTAACCCCATCCCTTATTGAAAGGGATGCTGCTAAGCTCCATTTGAATTTCCACTCTTGCCAAAAGATTCTCTTGTCTCCTCACTGACATGGAAAACCTGAACCCTGCCTTTTCCTCCTGCTTGTCCAACAGCCTAAACTGAAAGGAACAGTACTATTAACGGCAGGTAGTATTTTCACTGTCATTGCTGTAGCACCTGATACTATAGGATGGGTTCAGGGTACATCATTTTCTCTCCCAGTCCCAAGGGACATAAGTCCAATACAGGCTTTCGTCTCAGGGAGTCAAGTACATGAAGGCTTTTAGGAGCACACCAATGTGTACACTTACAGTCCAATCCTAAACGGCTCAGGCACCGTAAGGGTTTACCGCTAGTGTCCATAGGATTGGGTCCTTAGTCCCACCTAACTGTGTTGCCCCCCCCATAACTGATCATGAGGAGTGGGTGGGGCTAAACAGGAACTCCTAAACGCTCCCACACATTCATCTCCCTACGAAGACAAATGTCTATACAAGGCTATAAGAAAACTCATTATATTAACCATGGCAAAAAGCTAGAGTTTGGGCAAAGACTTTCTAGTTATACAATGATTCTTACAACACATTGCAAGCTGTGATACCAACCTATGCAACTGTAATGGAGTACAAAACCATTGCTCTCCTGCTGGAGATAATAAGCCACTGTGTCTAATGTCCGAAATTATTGGAACAGTCACAGGGATTATCAGGTGGCCTTAAATGGTTTTGTATAAGTGCACTCTTAGCATTGACTCTGTGAGAAGGCTTGTTGACCAAAAGTGTGTATGTGTCTGCAGAAGGAAGATGCAGAAACAAAATATCTTTTGGGGGGGAGGGAGGGCGGGGGTTAGAGGTATAAAAAAGTAAAAGAATGACTTTAGTGCTGTTGCAGGTCAGGTTTAACTATTGTTAGAGCTTGTAGCATATGTGTGCAGGTAAAGAAAGCAAAATAGAAACCAGCAGGTTGCCCATAGACCACATGGCTAAACTGGCCAGAACTGGCTAAATAACTGCATTTTACAGAGGTGTGGGAGAAAATGAATGTATGCTCATTCTATGTTTCTACAGTCTTGAAATCAGTACACCACATTTTAAAATCTCAGCTTCACAGATGTGATTTCATGGCCTACAAATGGTAGCAAAGAAAAAGCCAATGGCTCAGCAGCACCGTAACAATTTGATAGCTAATAACAATGGGATTGCTGTTACAATGGGAACTAGAACTTAATTCAAACACTGAGGCAAACCTTTTATGAAGCATCCCTTTGTTATTAATTCCATAGTGCTAAAATGAAAGTAAGTTAAAGCATGCTGCAGTCCTGCACCTTGAAGGAGCAGCGGCGCAGATGCACGTCCCATCTCCTGTATGGACGCATTACCATTAAGAGGCATCCTGGGCTAAGGGTTCATAGCCCTCCGTTTACAGCTCTCAGACTTACCAAGCCACATTTTGGCACTGAAAGGGAGGAGAGTGGGGCCAAATACACTTGGTTGCAGAAGACATTCTAGTTCATGCAACCAACATGAAGAATGAAGATGCATTTCCTACCTGCTGTTGGGATCTATTTGTACATGAAGAGGCTTCTCACCTGTATGCAAGTCCCTGGGGCTGGACCCTTTGTTTCTCACATCATTCTAAAACCTTTTCTTAGTCCAGTGGTTCCCAAACTATGAGCCGTGGTTCCTCGGGGAGCCGTAGAGACCAGCCGGGGGGGCCGCAGAATCCCCATGAAAAATCCTCCACCCTACGTATGTATAGGATAGTAGCTTTAATAGGGAACCGTGGCCTATAGCCCAGTAGGTCAAATGAGCTGCCAATTGAAAGTGTTTGGAAACCACTGCCTTAGGCTTAGACACTGCTATTCAAACTTGTTTTCTCAAATTACATCCAGCATCAATTCACTAATAAAATGAAGCTTTTTCTATTCTGAAGGCTAAGATGAGCACTCTTAGGTTAAAGGGACACTTTCAAGTACAACTTGTATGGGCTAAATTTTGTTATTTGCTGAGGGCATACAAACTGATGCCTAAAAGGAACTTTTTGTCTCAGGTTTTAGCACTCATTTCATACACTGATTTTATACAAAATACTGTCAAACTACAATCACTTTTTCTGTTTACAGTAGTTATTTTTCAATTGCTTTAACTTACAATGCAATCCCATGCCTATCTACTCAGAAGTAAATTCCTCTGATTTCAATGAGGCTTAATCCTAGGTAAGTACTATACATAGGATTGTCGTCTAATAGCTGTATCCTATTCAGTACTGGTAGAGTGGGGCTGCATGGCCCACATCGTAGCCAGCAGTGAAACTGAGCTAGCCTGAGATCACATCAAGGTAAGAGAACATTTGTTCCTTTATGCCATATCAAGCCCTAGCCTGCCCAATGGTGCTTCTGGGATCTGCACCGGCAAAATTGCTGGCGAAAGTCAAGGTAGCCCCAGGTAGGACTTTCAGGCCTGGCAGGGGGAATAGGATTCAGTGGAAGCCTTCCCTACCATCCCCACCCACCTATCAGGCCTGAACACCAGGTCTACCCACTGGTACTACTTACTTGCATGGTGCCACAAACACGCTTTATGCAACATTTGCAACACCTAACACCAGGGCAACAACTGCTGCACTGGCAACAATAGGATTGGGCCATTAGTTATGGTAATGCGGAAGTGATAGTCATTTGAATAATAACCAAGTGTAAGCATTACACCAATACTATCAAAATCTAAGTTTTTAAGGTGGTGCTTGTTGAGCCTGTGTCTCAGAAGCACAAAACTGTTGGCATGTAATTAGTAAAGTTGGTTTGCAGCACAATAGTAAAACCTGATGAAAATACCTTATAGAGTTATAAAAAAATATTAAGCAGCTAACTGTGATCAGATCCCCCACCAACTTACTAATCATTCGAGTGTCCATTTACATGTTTAACTCTGTTAAAACATGTTTCAATACAACAGCCTGAACAAATTTTCTACTAGCATAAACAATGCATAATGGGAGAAGAAAATTCAGGCAATGGAGCAATAACAACTTCCATCAACTGGGACTTCCTGGAAGTCCATATTCTTGGGTGTTGTTACAGTACAGGTAGATGATCCCTTGAATCTGAAATCCAGACTGATCAGAAATCCAGACATCTTTATCGAAGCTGTTTTTAAAACTTTTTTAACACAAGAAGGTTTTGTGCTCATTCCCACATTCAGGTTGTTAAGTTCTAAACTCTGCTCTGCGGTGTGTGCCATTGTTCAGAGTGCAGCTGACACCAAAATGGGTAACAGTGAAAACAGCAAGAGGAAGCATTTTTCATTATATTTATGCAATTATTCTGAAATCCAGAAAAATCCAAAATCTGGACACCTTCCTGTCACAGTCAGGATAAGGGATAATCTACTGTATTGCTTACTGATTCTCTCCCCCCCCCCCAACAGTACATTATGTGCATGAGCAGGCCACCCAGGCAAGTTGTTTCATATTTGTGCACTTTGACTGAACATAACACACATATCTGCATGGTGTTACGATATGAACTAACGTTCAACGAATGATGACAAAGGCCCCAAAGTGTTTTCGGTGTACTTATTTCAGAGTCTTATTTCAGAATATACCCAGTTGTTGTTTTTAATGTAAACTAAGGATGCAATTTGTCACTTGGAGTGGGAATTCTATGTATTCACTGAGTGGGAACTCTATTATCTTGACTTACAAGGGTTATGGGCCAGAGAAAGAACCTTCACACAGATGGTATTGGGCAACCCTTCCATTGCCTCTCCACTCCTTATCAAGCCAATATAGCTATGCCTGCTGTGACAGTGCTGCCTACTCCTCCACCCAGAGAGCACTGCCTAACTGTTAAGAGCAAAAGAGAACATACCCCTTTCTACATTTATAGATGAAATACTTACTCAGTTACAAATGCAGACAATCGGAACAGGTATACTAATGGTACTACCTTTTTTTGCTGTTGCTCATTTGCTGGGTGACTGGGGTGAGTGCAGGGTACTGACTATTCCTGCCAAGTGGGTCAATTACTATCTAAAACAGAAAGGAGGGACTGGGTGTTATACAGAGAAGAAGAAAGTTTCCTGTTGCAGGTTGGCCATGTGTTTCTTGTTGCAGGAAAGTTCCTGTTTCCTGTTGCAGGAAAGTTTCCTGTTGCAGGTAGCCATGTGTTGCCACAGTCAGGGCACATTGCCTTTACCAAGCCTCTACATTCCAATCCAATCATTGGGCTGCACTGCTGGAACTTGTGTTTTGGCAGTACAGCACAAGTACAGCTACTGGGTCGCTGCCAAAAAAGATGAGTGGCACCTGCTACATGGCTGCAGCCTTCCCAGAGCTCCCAGATCCATTATCAGCAGCAGGGGCGGGCAGCGGGCAGGGATGAGGAACTGGGGGCTTGTCAGGGAAGGAGGGAGTGGATCCAGAGATCCACATGCTAGATCTTATCCACTCTTTTCAAAACCTGTCCACGCCATCTCCCTCCTTAGACCTATTCTACCAAAATGGATGGCAAATGTCTAAGGAGACCATTATAGGCCTGAAGATTTATGCGGAAGCAAGCTAAAAAATTTAAACTAACCTCCCATTTGCCTTCAGGCAGACACCTACCACAGCATTGTGTATGCTTTTTTGGCATGATGTGCATGCTATAGTATGGCAGACGGTAGGGTTGGGTCCCTAAACATATTTTAACTCACATAGGAAAAAATTGTAATACTGTAACAGTCCCCTAAATCATTATTCAGATTGTTAAATACTAGGTTTATTTTAATTTAGATCTTTGCCATAATACACTTTACTGTTCCACAGGGCTTCTCAGGTAGTCTTTTTCTATTGTTGGAGAGAAGTTTTTTTTTTCCTTCTAGAGAATGAATTTTTTTTACCTTAATAAGCATTTGTCCTATTGTATAAAAATGATTTCCTCTTTGTTCCTCTCAGATGCAAAACACTGTACCATAGTATATATTATTGTGCCTTTAATGTATAAAATTTGTAGTCTTGCTTTGGGGGGAAATCAGAAAACAAAATGAAGATTTTGCATAAATATCAGAATGGCAGAGCCACTAAATGACACATATACGTTTTGCTCAGGAATTAAGAATATGTCTCTCTATATTTTCTTTTTCAAAATCTATTTTAACTGGGCAAGAAAGACGCTTCCGTCTTTATCTCCCAGAGCAAAAAACATGCTTTGCCTCTGATATTCTTTTTAAACACTATGATCTAAAAATAAATTTTTTAAAAATAGAAGTTTAGCATATTGATTCAGGCAACCCAGGATGTAGTGCCATTTCAGCACCTTGCAGCAACACTGTACTTAATATTAAAAACTCATTCAGAGCACAAAAAAGGCTAGGTAGAATAAGCAAGAGAGAATTATCCAAAAATGAACATTTCTCAAAACTTCATCACCCTTTCATCAGCTGAATTCTAATGTTAGAAACGTATTCAAACTTTAGCTGGATAACATTTTCATATGCATGACCATATCTTTTAGAGGATAGAAGAACTAAGAACATGAACACAAACACAAAATAAATTCTCAAATCTAAAGCCACACACCCAGAGATTTTTTTCAAAAATTTAAGAGTTCAATTAAATGTCCTACTTGTCAAGAGTTTGAGTCACATGTTCTTTCATAAATAGAAACAGTAATATATCCTTTCTACAGTATAGGTTCAAAATCGGTACCAAGCTGAGCTGCACAGTTCAACATGGGAACAACATATCAAAGCACTCCTGTAAATACAAATCATTCGCCCCAATCCAGAGAAATGTACATTTAGGTCCTACTAAAATCAGTGGAGCTTAAGTTAATTGCACGTAACTTGTCCTGTGGATTTTAACAGCATCACTAGAGTTGCAGCCCCTATACAAACTAACCTAAAAATAACTTTCACTGAACTCAACAGAATTTACTCCGAAGTAGAAATGAGAGGACAATATAACTTTCACTGGATTCAGGGCAATGTGTGAAATAGCTCTGTCTACAGCCCTTCCAATTTCAAGATTTCACAATCTTCTGGAAACTTCTCCTAGCATATGTCTTATTGAAGTTAAACAGGGATACAAAAGACCACATCTGTTCCTCTGGAAATCATAATGGAGTTTCTGCAGACTTGTTCCTGGTGGACTTTTTTTTATTATTATAAAAAGTAAAATGAAACAGATTTACTTGTTTCCAATATGAATTAGTAGAAATGAATCTGGTATAACACTGAAACATTTCCTATGGAAATTACGCCACAATACAATCAATTTATCCTTTTAATACATGCGAGTTTCAAACTAATCTTTAGGCATTAATTTAATTTCTTCCCTCCACATCAATTAAAACAAAATGATGTATAATGAATGCTAAAATTAAAAGAACACAATATATTCAAAATGAAAGACAGATCCAGCCAAAGTTAAACACTCTTGAGGCCCGTCAACGGGAGAAATTGAAGCATGTGCTTCACTCAGCCAATGAAAACTGAATGTGCTTAACTTTAGCTAAATATTGTCCAAATTTTCCAGAAGTATAAGGGCAACATTTAGCAACACAGAAGTCAAATAATAATATTTAAAAAAATTCCTCTGGGACAGAATCCACAATGTTGGAAATAACTGGAAAGAAATTTCCATTATCTTGCCATATGCTCCCATAGTTCAGACCAAATCACAGGGAAAGCATGTAGCCTATGTAGCCTTTGCCTGAATACAAAAGACTAGCAAACATTTCAATATTACTACCGATTTAAATTTAAAGAACTAAAAAATTTAAATGATGAATGAACAAAAAAGCAGAAATACAACTACAATCTTTGTAACTGGCTAGGAGAAAGGAGGCTTTTAAAAGATACGTTGCATAACTGTGTTGCATCACACATTCCCTTCAGCCCACTGTTAGCTTTATGTTTTTAATTAGGATACTGGGAAATCGTTTTAAGCATACATCTAAATCCTACAATTTTTTTATACCAGTCAATTTTTATCCACAACTTTCTTCAATTAAAAAACAAAACAAAAGAAAGACAGGCCATTTGAAGACAAAACATATTCCATCAAGTTTCAGCTCTTACTTTTTGAAAACACATGAAATGTGCTTCGAATGCATAAAAATCACAGTGGATTAGCAGCAAAGGCGATGGGGAAATTTAGGAAAACTTTTCATTCACATTGTGATTATTTTGCACATTGAATGAAAGATAGCTATTTCACTCTTCTAAAAAAACCTTGAGATCATTATTTTAAAAAGAAAAACCCAAACCACCCATTAAACAAATAAAAATTCAATACCCTTCTTTATGCACAAAAATGAAATTATGGCAGCAAAAGACTGATAGCAATTAAAAGTCTGTAAACGGTATTTCAATATCTCTCCTTTAATTTTTATTTTTTGTTGCTCCCAAAGTGCAAGATGCAAGATTCCCATAAGCCTTCAGTAGTGCTTTTCTTGTAAATAATCCTTCATTTTGTTTGGCAAAGGCAGTTTCTGAATCAGATCTATCCTGGTGTACTGACGTATAACAAAGCGACACAGATACTGCAAGGAGCGCACCTGCATAAACCGAGATACTGGATTGGTCAGTCTGACTGGGTACGTTGTTGATCCAGGCAATCGAGACCTTGAATAGCAAAATGCTCCATTCTCAGAGTCCCTGATTGAGTGTTCAATTAGATCAACTATAGAAGTATGTCCCTCCACATCTGGTTGTTCATAAAAGCTAAATCTGCCATTCGAATGTTCAATTCTAGTATGAAGCGTTTTACCATGGGAACGAAAACTCAGACTTAAAAGATAGCGGTCATCAGAGCTGTCTCGTACAAGAAATGAACCATCAGGAACATTGGCCAGTTTTCCTTCAGCCTCCCATCGTGTAATTGGGCCCCAGTACCATCCTTGTTTTGCAAGTTTTTTCAGTTCTTCTGTGAGGCTTGTCACAACCATTGGGCCACTATTTTGTACAGAATCATAAACTCTTGCAACTCCAGGTGCAGTGTTAGGATCAAAATTCAAGTGGCAACGCATACTTTCAGCCACATGAACATCTGTGCCAATCAGGCCATTAAAGTTCCTTTGGATCTGATTATTCTGTATTGGAGGTAGCAACGGAGAGAGTGGAGGAACATCACTGTGATGAACTCTTGGGCTTTGCAACATGACTCCTGTGGTACCAATCAATAAGCCACTCACTGCCTGGTCCACAAAGATATCTGGAGCAACTACCACATCTTGACCCACAGGACCCTCTTCTTCATGAAATGCACTCCTACCCATTTGAGAAGGAACAGTTGAAACCTCCATGGGTGAGGAACTATCCAAACAGTAACTACGTGATCCTTCCAAAGGATACATTCCCTCATCTAAAGGCACAGTATACTGAATGTAGTCCTGAGGCATAAGTCCAATAACTACAGGCACATGTTCATCAATATGAAGATGCAAATCTCCATTTTGAGATTCTGTACTTTTTAATGCATTGTTTTGTTCCTGGAACACGCTATCTGACTGCATGTCATGGAAATCTTTACGAACACCATTCAGTGCAGGGCTTGGATTCGAGGAGTGAACCAAGGCCTTTACTTTCACTTCCATTTTTATACACGTCTCTTCGGAGTTCGTTGGACGAAGGGGCCATGGAGTTGGACTATAATGGTGATTACGGAGGGATGTAGATCTCAGAGGTCTTTGAGATCTCACGTCTTTGAAGGTTATTGGAGCAGAGGAGGAAGAAAAGGTGTCATCATCAGCAGAGCTAACAGATGGCGTGCTGCCTTTGCCTTTCTGTTTTTGTTTTGCTGAAAGTCGTCTTTTTAACGTACCCATTAAGCTTTCACTTTTTGATCTGTTTTTGCCACCTTTTTCATCTTCGCCATTGATATCACAGCTAGCCAAATCTTTACCATAGCAGCTACCAAACAAGGAGTCATCTTTTCCAAAATCATTCAATGATGGCTGGGCAACCACAACGAAGTCACTCTCATCTTTGCTTTTATTTAAATTAAAAGACTTACGAATGGTCTTGAGACTAATTTTCTTCATTGTGAGAAGTATAGCAAGTCAGCTGCTCAACTCTTCTTCAGTTCTGCCCCTTAAAACATATAGAATTGAAGCTTCTTCATGGATGTACCTTATCCAGTCTCATATTGCTTCAAGACCATTTCCTGAAAACAAATGAAGAATAAATAAATTTCACACAAGATACATGTTTTGAAACAGAGGAATATTTAAGGGATGTACATAAAGGAGCATCAAGTTTAAGAGACAGTCAACATGACATTCAGTAATATTCATTTTGCTGAATAATTAGTCTTTGCATCTCTGGGCAAGAAAGCAGCATAATGAAGATGAACCCCCAAACTGTGGTTTGAAAAAAACTGAATAAGTAATGAACTTGTTACTCTCAACTTTCTTGTACGGCTTCTCCTTCTATTTCAAGTGTAGTGGTAAACCATACTATGCTATGAATCAGAAAATTATTGACACCGTTTGCCCTTTCAACCCAAATCAGGAATCCATTTCAAACTATGGTTTCTGATTTCAGTTTGGAGGATAAACAACAACTTGTTTTTCACTAAGCAACTGAAATCACAGAGTTAAAATTCTCCTTTGCACTCGGTAATTCTCACCATAAATGCTCATAGCAGCAAGAAAACGCTAAGCAAAGCACGTGCATAGTCAAGCTAGCATTGTTATTTAGTATATACTTGTGCATGCAGAGTCAGGTAATCTCCTCAGGTTGTAACATGTGAATAGGAAAATTTCACTATTGAGCGATGGCAGATTTGAAGTGAGAATGCAACTTTAACAACTATGCTAATCAAGTCTGAAAAGTGGCATGAGTATCTAGGTGACACTATTTTTCATGATTTGGGTCTTCTGTGTTTTTATGACCTACTGCTGTGATTAAATAACAGTCCAATCCTACACAATCACTGGAACTAGCGTTCTGGCAGCGGAACATGCTTTATGGCATCATCTTCTGGAAATGCACAGAACTGCACACTTCCAGGCCACTGCCACAGAAGGCGGGGAAGACCTTGCACACAGCAATGGTAAAGAGAGCTGCAGACCACACTGACAAGTCAGTGACTTGTCACACTGACAAGTCAAGGTGGGTAGAACACGGTGGGGGAGTTGGTGATCAAGGAGGGTTGGGTGAGAGATGGGTGGTGTTGGAGGCAGCACTTGGCATGAGAGATTTGCGCCTGGTGCTGTCCCCTCCAGAGCGTGCTGACACTGTTCCTTTGTCTCCTCTCCACCTGATTTAGCTGGTGCAAGTCCGAGGAGGCAAAGAAACTGTGTCAGTTCCAAAGAGACCCAGTGACTAGCTGAAGGGAAGGGGCCAACAGATGGACAAGGGAAAATATTGTTCCTTGCCTCTTCCAAGCCTCCTGAGCCCTACCCCCCTCCCCAGTATTGCAGCACAGCCTATTTTGGTGTGGCTGCATGATATGGCAGAGGAAAGGATAGGACTATGTTGTAAATATCACTCAATGCTTTAGCAGAATGACTTAAGCTAAAATATTGACTAAAAGGTAAAGGTTTCCCCACGACCAAAAGGTCTAGTCGTGACTGACTATAGGGGACGGTGCTCATCTCCGTTCCTAAGCCTGTAGAGCCGGCATTTGTCTGAGGACAAGCTTCTGTGGTCATGTGGCCAGCATGACTATACGCCGTAGTGCACGGAATGCCGTTACCTTCCTACCGAAGTGGTCCCTTTTTACCTACTTGCATTTTGATGTGCTTTCGAACTGCTAGATTGGCAGGAGCTGGGACAAGCAACAGGAGCTCACTCCATTGCATGGTCTTGAACTCCCAACCTTCCGGTCAGAAAGCTCAGCAGAACAGCGGTTTAACCCCCAGCGGCACTATGTCTTGACTACACCCATTTAAAATGCCCTTTTTCTGAACACAGGAACATTAGTCTTATTTCATTAAGACTAATGATTCAAAACTTCAGATTCATTTTTATTTTATTTTTTTATTTTTTTTTATTTCAAAAAGCTTTTAACTGTTGACAGGCTATATCTTGTTTAATTTTATGATCCATGGGGCTGGTTGCTTGCTGTTTTTTAAATTTTTAAATTGTATTTTAACATTGTTTTAAATTGTTTCTATTGTTAAATTTTGTTTTTATTGTTTCTTTTATTGTAATGCCGCCTTGGGTGCCTTCGGGCAAA
Source organism: Lerista edwardsae (assembly GCA_029204185.1). Taxonomy (NCBI): domain Eukaryota; kingdom Metazoa; phylum Chordata; class Lepidosauria; order Squamata; family Scincidae; genus Lerista; species Lerista edwardsae. The sequence continues at coordinate 32,443 of JAJKFI010037179.1, forward strand.
AAGGCGGGATATAAATCTAATAAATAATAATAAATAATAATAATAATAATAATTAATGAGGGGATTCTGTAAAACAGAACAAATTCTAGGATTTCATGTGATGTACTTTTGACCAAAATATGTCAACAAGACACTTGGGAAAGTTTTACTCATAAAGCTTACAATTTCTAGATTTTCCAGCATGGCAAAAATATTTTATTTCAGATTAAACACATTTATTGCTTAGATGTCCATATGAAAATTACTAATAAAAGTGCTCAACAATGGTCTTGCATGGAGTAAGTTTTAATCAAAGGGAAAAGGTGCATGTTTGATTTTCTATAATGATAAAACTTGCAAATTCTAAAATGTTATACAATCTTCAGAACCAATGTTCTTTACAAAGACTTCTTTCAAATATGCATTTCATTTCAGTTGCAGATTCTGCTAAAGCTATCATTTTTGTTTCATCTTTTGTTTCATCTATTCCTTCAAAACAACAGGCAATTAACATAGCCTTCCTGTTCACTCTGGAGCAGATTGAAGAAACTGCCAATGGGAGTAAAGGTGGTGAGGGAAGTGGGAAAGGATGGGCAGAGAGTGCAACAGAGTAGCAACAGGGGATGAACGGACTGGGTCTGGGAAGGGGGCAGGTTCAGAAGCAGCAGCAGCCACCTAATCCTAAACCTCTTCCCCTACTAGATCCACAGTAGGTCCACAATGGACCTGCGCCAGCGAATTCACCAGACAGGTCCGAGTAGAACCCCCCACCCCACTGCATTCCCTTACCCAATTTTTCCCTTACCAAGACAAGGCTACCCCCCCACCCCACCCTGGTAGGATGCAGCAATTGGACTGGGTTGTTAAATTGCTAATGTTGATACCTACCAACATATAAATACATAAAGAAAATGTAATGTCTACATCCTCTAAAACAGTGGTTCCCACACTAGGGGTCTGTGTGGGTTCCAAACTGTGAGTCACAACCCAACTTTTGGTGGGTCACGAAACTGACAAGACAGATTAGGCTATGTCCATCAAGGATTAAACAACCTGCTACTTGGGTGGGGGAAGCACTGTTGCCCAATCACCATTATAGCCAGAGGACTGAGCAGCTGGTAAAGTGAAACCTGGGTGCAGATGCTAACAAGTGAAATCTGGGTGCAGATGCTAAAAAGTTTGGGAACTACTCTCTAGTCTAAAATATTAGTCTTTTTTCTTGGCACCATTGTATTAAAAAGAAAAGCAGTATTCAGATATGATAGCCAAGCTGATTTTCCCCAGTATTTACAGTGTGATAAACTAGTTAATGTGGATAACTTGTATGTGGTTATCTTAATCTATATTGCTTATCTTACTCTCTCAATAGTTCTAAAATAAGTCAAGAGCAAGTATTCTGGATTACATAACACTGTAAGCATGTGGTTATTTGCAGAATAATCTTGTGAATGTGGTAAAGCAGTATTATTCAAACTGTGGGTTGGGACCCACTTGGTGGGTCGCGACCTGATGTCAGGTGAGTCATGCAAAGCTGGGAGCAGCCATCTTGGAAATTGCAGGCCTTACTCTTGTTATATTCCTTTTGTGCATGTTAACAGTTTGAATTTTCAAGTGAGAGTTTTTTTAATTTTGTTTTTAGTTCAGCGCTTTTACATCATATTTTGTCCTAATCTTGCTTTCTGTCAGAAATGTTTTATGGTTGTACATTAGCTGCAGTCCAAGAATGCCAATTTGCATTTCAGGAGCCTCATTTTATTATGTTACAATGACAGCACTTCCTGCTTGATGATGTCACTTTCAGTTATGGCATCACCTCCAATTTAATGACATCACTTTTGGTGGGTCCTTACACAAGTGCCATTCTAAAAAGTGGGTCCAGTATAAAAAGTTTAAATACCACTGTGGTAAAGAATCAGATTTGACTGCTCAAAGACAACCAATGTCATTAATCAACTTCAGCTACTGGTTTCTGTGAGAAGACTCTCACTTGTTTTAATTGGATTTGGCTCTGGCTTTGGCAATGGCAACACTTTGCAACCTACTTAATATTTAATCTTGAGAATTGACATAAAGGTCCCACTGACCTTCCATAAGTAAACAACCAAAATATACCTATAAGATAGCTCTGTTTATATATTGAGTTAAAATGAAAACATCTATCTAGCTATTAAGTAATTCTGATTAGCTGAAGTGATTCTCTACAGTGAAACTCAACAATACTTTCCCGTTTACTTTCAATGTTTTTTCTTTGGGGGGGGGGGGAGACATGCAGTCAATTAAAACATTTTAAGACAACTTTTGATGCAACTCAAAACTTTAGGCTTTGAGGTTATAAAAATCAAAAGCGAATAGGAACAAAAAAAGACTATTAAGTTCAACCTATAGTTTAGTGCACATAAGACAACAATGAAGTGATCATTTTGTTAAGTTTTCCCCCCAAAAGACAAGCTGTACTTAAGACCTCTAACTGCACAAGACAACAACTTGGGTCACACACGTGAGGGGGGAAAAAGGTGAGTCACTAGCCAGCATCACCCAAGGCAGATTTCTTTATGCTCTTTAATAAATAGAGGTATTCTTAAATGTTTTTATTTTTTCACAGATTCCCCCAAGGAAGAAAAGTTCAGAAAGCGGTGTTAGGTGTTTTTATTCCAAGACCACATTTTAAAAAATTATAATTACAAATTATTATCGCTTTAAAAGTGTACTAGATAGATGAAATAGGTGATACTGTCATCAGATGCAGCAACAGTCATAATTCATGCACCACAACCACTACGCTACAATCTAGCCCACCAGCCAACACATGAGGGAGCTGAATATGGAAAAAACTCAATCCTTTGTATCAAAACTTAAAAGACCACTTAAGGAGAGACCTGAAAACTTTTGCATTCTTCCTTCAAATATTTAAGAATCAACTTAATATACCTGACATATTAGGTAAAATCAAATTTCACAAATATCCATTTCTCAACAAAACAAAACAAAACAAAACACAACACCCTGGGACATACTGGTTGAATAGAAAAACTGCCCATCAACAATACCACACTGTCAGCACAAATAGTAAATCCTGTTGCAATTTTTTCTCCAAGAAGGCATATAAGTGACAGAAAGAAAACAAAAACCTTTCATGCATGAAAAATTTCTGCATGATTAAATAGTGGAGTAGCTTGTAGACAAAATGATAAAAGATTAAAATACATGGTATTTGTGAACTAGTTTGAAGAACATAGAGCAGGGGTGGCATTGAACGCAAGCCAATAGTGGCTAGCGGACACTTTTTAAGTGGCACACTATGGGGCCCTTTGTTCAAGATCACCTGGTAGAAGCCAGATCTATTCTTTGGGTACTCAGGCTATCTTGAGGGAGAGACCAAGTCTACCCTTGGCTTTGAGCAACTACTCAAACTGATGGATAGACCTGGCATCCACCTCAAGATCCAGGGAGAAAGCCAGGGCTATTGGCCACTTAGTGACACATTTGACACCCAGGGCTGACTGCCCCACCCTTGGTATGCTACTTGTGGAGTTGCACATTCAAGATTCTCTACATAAAAAGTGGCATATGGCGCGCTAAGAGGTTTGAGCAGCTAAAGTGAAAGTTTTTTTCCCCAGTAGGTCCCAATGCTAAAAGGTTTGGGAACCACTTAGACGGTTTCTGCTCTTCTCAGTCTGTTTCCACTTCCACATCTCTTAGTTTGATCTATTGGTTTCTGTTCAGAAAGCAACTATTGGACTTAATCAGCGATGGGATCTACAAACGACCTGGGGGAACGCGGGGCGGGACATCCGGGTGATTGGCAGCCCGTCCGCAGCAATCCACAGCTGCCCTGGCCTCAGGGGGGCTCCTGCTCGCTGCGGAGGATGGGTGAGGGTCACGCCGGGTGCCTGGGCGAGCAGCGGTGGGGCGTGCTAACCAGAGACAGCCCCCCCAGGACAGCTGTAGAACGCTGCGGACGGGCAGCCAATCATGCGGAAGCCCCGCATAAGTCCTGCCCAGCGTTCCCCCCACGTCGTTTGTAGATCCCGTCGCTGGACTTAATTCACACTTACAAATACAGGTACTGCATAACAACATTCTGGCCAACAAAAGACCACATATACAATGGTGATTCCTCCAAACTTACCAGGCTAGCTTTCTTCCCTTCTCTTTTGCTGGCTCAACCAGGTAATTCTCACCTCACATGGTTTCCATTAGTACTTTCACCACCTAGCTGCCTTCCTTCCTGCCTTCACAGCGCTGCAAGACATTCTGGGACACTACCTGACTGCCATTTGAAATTGTACAGACAATGACAAATATGCCTAAAGGTAAGGTTTGCAGAACATATCTCCATCATTAAGGGGCATATTTGGCCACTCACCCAGAGTGTTATTCAAAAAGGATTGACTATATATATAAAATAAACTATAAATTGTCACTGCACCTTAGAAGTTCCTTTGTCCTACATTCTCTATTTCACAGACAACTGAAATTGTCTGTCAGTTTATCACAGTACCACAATAACCAGAATTTTTTGTTATTGAGCAAAACCAATCTGTATTCTCCCTCTGAATCTCTCCCCCCACACCTTTTCCATTGCCACCATCATGGAAATGTATCATTTTCTAAAGGTGCCTCTAACCAACCACATTTTGGCCTCAGGAACACTATTTTGGCTTAGTATCAAATTGCTCATTACTATCACCCACTATGAATGGAATTGGCTACTAGGTGTGGGGTGGAAACTCCTCAAGGCAAAAAAAAAAAAATACTCCAAAGGCAAGGTATATAATTATAACAAGGACAAATGTTTACTGATAAACATGGAGAAAGCTAGGGTTTTTTCACACCATCCCTTGCTAAGTAACTCCCATCCCTCCCCACCTGCCCCTTCCACCAATTCATCTGGTGTGCTGGATGGTTTCTTTGCTGCAAGTGAGCACAGACAGATGCCAGGGACTGCATTGGTCGTCTCACTGCACTTGCCAGTGATGCAGGTGAGTACAACGTCACCTGTTGCGTGCCAGGATCCAGGCACTGCTGTCTGCATCCTGTCACTTCTCTCAGGCGAATGCTGAATCAGGCAACAGGGGCCAATGGATAGAACTGTTAATCTATTAGTTGTTTATAGGTGATGGAAACTTCTGAGTTATACAAACACGTCCCAAGTGAAACGGACAGCACAGACAGCATTCTGAGTGGAGCTTGAGACCATTCTGATATGTTCTAATATCTGAAATAAAATTATTTATTAAATAGTATTTATTTACTGAAATAAATACTATTGAAACATTACAATATCCAGCAACCCATCCACAATCCAAGATATTGCAACTTTTACAATGGAATTGCTAGGTATCCTGTAGGATCAGAAATATCAAAACATACTGAAATCCACTTTTATTATATCAGATTAGACTAGTTTTTTGTATATAATATTGGCAACTATATATAAGGGGAAACGTGCATTGTAATGGGTGTAGCTGAATTTGCCATCTAGTGACAAAACCTGTTATTTGTGTTCTTAATTGCAGGCTCCATACAGAGTTCAGAAATACACTTTCAAATTACTATTATGTCAGTATCAGATTATATTGTGGGCTGCTGTGCAAATAATGAGTAAACAATGACTCATTTGTCTCTCAATAGCTAGGTAGTTCTCATGTGGTATGCAGTTTATTGATTGAGAACTATTTCCAAGGGAACATATTTAGAATTAACTTTATTTATACACATTGACTCTCATAGGTATTTAAAATGTATTACTGCACTATTTCATAGGCATCAATAGCACAAAACATAAGAAATTCCAGAAATTCAAAGCACCTTTGAATTTGGCCTGGAAACAAATAAGCAGCCAGTGTAGCTGCTGGAGCTACTGGCTCAGCAGAGTTAAGCTGCCAAGTCCCTGTGATTTTACAGGCCATCATATTTTGTATTAGCTGCAATTTTCAGACCAACTTCTAGGGCAGCCCCATGTAGCGCACATTACAGTAGTCTAAATGAAGTCTCCAAGGCATGGACCACTGTAGCCAGATCTGACCAACACAAGCCAAAGCTGGGCAGAAGCTTCCATGGCCACAGCTGTCACCTAGGCATCCAAGTGGAGATGTAGGACTAGAACAGTGGTCAGGGAACAGGGGTAAATTACCCCAAATGGGGTAAAAATGAAATTCCTGGGGGTAATGGACGGCAGCCGGGCATGCATATGAATCTAAGCGATTCCCTGCAAAGCGATTCCCTGCAAACAGGATTCCCTGTTCCTCCGCGCGCCTGCTGTTTGCGCCTCCATCTCTCTCTTTAAACTCGGGCGACAAGCCCTGCAGCGTGTCTCCGCGCTCTGATCAGCCAAGCCACGCTAATTGGGTAGCCAATGAGGAAGCAGCCTGAGAATTTAGCGGGGCCTTCGGCGCCCTCATTGGCTGGCCGGGGTGGCTGAGAGGCTGAGCGTTCCATAGCAGGACTATAGCGTTCCATAGCCCACCCCCAAGTAATTCTACCAAGGAACTGCAGATTTGTTACAATATTAAATAAATTGGGCTTAACCCCCCCGCAGTGTCTTCGTACTACAGAAGCCTCGTGCATTAATTAAGCTCATTAATTAATCAAATAAAAAGCAATGGGTTCCAATATGTATTTTTTTTTCTTTTGTTCTTGCGGGGGGGGGGGGGGTTGACACACCAGCAGAATTACAAATTCTGAGTTACGAATTTTCCAAATTTCTGACACACCAAGCCCAAATGGTTCGCCATCACTGTTCTATATGCCTGCCCGGCTGTGCGTGTTACAGTACTGTAGTGTACAAGGACCTGACGCAGTGCAGTGCATCAGGCCCTTGTGTATAACACACTTCCCTGCGTGATGCTCCGGGCCCCGCCTCCAAGTCCGCCCGCTTCTTCAGTAGAGTCGACTAGTTGCTGCGCCATTGAGAGAGACAGGACAGTGCCTCTCCTGAGAGGACACCTGTCTTTCACTGGTAGCTTTAGTAAGTACCTGTATTAAAAATAAAATCAAGGGGGTAACGTCGGCGTATCTAAATATATTTTGGGGTAAAAGGTAAAAAAGTTCCCTGACCCCAGGACTAGAAGGACCCCCAGGCTACACACCTGTTCCTTCAGAGGGAGTGCAACACCATCTAGAACAATGCTATAGTCTAATAACTGCATCGTGGATTTCTGAATCAAGAGGATGTCTGACTTATCCAAATTTAATTTCAGATTATTGGCCTCATCCAGACCCCAGCTGCCATGAGGCAGAGCTCCACATCTTCAACACACACACACACACTCACACACACACCCCGGAATCTTATGAAAAGAAGAGATAGAGCTGACTATCATCAGCATACTGATGGTACGCTTCTCCAAATCTTCTGATGACCCCTCTCAGTGGTTTCATAATAGATGTTAAATAACATAGTATAGGGGACTGGATGGAGAGGAACCACGCAAGTGAGAGATCAGGGTGCCAAATAGAAGTTCCCTAACAGCAATACCTGGGCACTGTCAGATAAGAAGGAGTGGAACAACTGCAGTACTGTATCTCCAAGGCCCAATTCAATCATCACTCTTATGATTGTGGCACAACAATGCCCCTTCTAACCACCCTGATAAATTACCAGCAAGGCCTACTATGATCCTCAATCTAACATAACCACAGCTTGACAATACACAACAATAACACAAAGAAGCAAAGTGATTGGAACTATGCTCTGGTCTTCTAAAAGACTAGCTCTCCCTTGGTATTTCTATGCCATAGTATCCCCTTCCACTCCCTTAACCAAACAGTCCCATACACAAAATCCCCAAGTTGCACCCCAGCCTGCTCTTAACCTGCGCTGGATCCAGTGCAGGCCAGGCGGCCTGCCTGTTCCAATGCAGGTTAGGACTGTGCCCTCAGAAGTGATGTGAAGAAATGATGCTACACGTGTTGACAAATCATAACTGCATACAGTTGGCCCTCATTATCCATGAGTATTCAGACCTGTGGATTCAGGGCCATCCCACCCTCCAAACCCAACCATAGCTGTACTCCAGTCAGGGTTTTCTGAGGCCTGCAGAGGTTATGCACGACTGCCAGCAGATGATATATTCAGTTGTGAGTGATCAAATCATGAGAAATCAAGCAATGTACGTAGATGTTATAAACCAGGTCTCTGTCTAAGGACTTGTTAAGGTCTTTGGATAACAAAAAAAGTTTTGGCAGAAACCTCTCCTCATTATGAACTGGATAGCTCAATCCTAACCTGCACCAGCACAGCCAGGCTGCATGGCCTGTGCTATATCCTGCACGGCCTGTGCTCGACCCTTGCCCGGCATGGCTAATTAGAGCTGCCCGGGGAGGGCTGGCCGAGTGGACGGGGAGGGTAGCGAATGCATCTCTGAAGGAGGGGGTGCTCCCGCCTGCTTTGAAGCAGGCGGTGGTTCGCCCCCTCCTGAAGAAGCCCTCCCTGGATCCCTCAAATTTAAACAACTTTCGGCCAGTATCCAATATCCCATTTCTGGGCAAGGTGATTGAGCGGGTGGTGGCGTCCCAGCTTCAGAGGGTTCTGGAGGAAACGGATTATCTGGACCCATTCCAATCTGGCTTCAGGCCGGGGTTCGGGACGGAGACTGCCTTGGTCGCCTTGGTGGATGACCTGCGCCGGGGGATGGACGGGGGAAGTGCGACCCTGTTAGCCCTGCTGGACCTCTCGGCGGCTTTCGACACCATCGGCCATGGTGTCCTTCTGGGTCGGTTGGATGGGTTGGGGCTTGGAGGCACTGTTTTGAAGTGGTTCCGCTCCTTCCTGGCTGACAGATCCCAGAAGGTGGTGCTGGGGGAATCTTGTTCGGCACCCCGACCTCTTAGGTTCGGGGTGCCGCAAGGTTCCATCTTATCCCCCATGCTGTTTAACATCTACATGAAACCGCTGGGAGAGGTCATCCGGGGGTTTGGAGTGGGGTGCCATCAATATGCTGATGACACCCAACTTTATCTCTCCTTTCCCCCTGATTCTGAGGAGGCGGTTGAGGTCCTGGATCGCTGTCTGGAGGCAGTTGGGGGCTGGATGCGGGCGAACAAGCTGAAATTAAATCCGGATAAGACAGAGGTGCTTTTGGTTCGGAAATCCACAGCTCGGGTATTGGACTATCGTCCTGCTCTGAATGGGGTCGCACTTCCTCTGAAGGAGCAGGTTCGCAGCTTGGGGGTTCTCCTGGATTCACAGCTACACCTGGAGTCCCAGGTGGCGGCGGTGGCCAGGGGAGCCTTTGCTCAGCTTCGGCTGATCCGCCAGCTGCGGCCGTACCTGAGCTGTGCGGACCTGGCCACAGTGACCCATGCCCTAGTGACATCAAGATTAGATTATTGCAATGCGCTCTACGTGGGGCTGCCTTTGAAGACGGTCCGGAAATTACAGAACGCGGCGGCTCGGGTGGTTGCTGGGGCACGTCGGTTTGACTCTGTCGAGCCGCTGCTTCGGCGACTACACTGGCTGCCGGTTCTGTTCCGGGCCCAATTCAAAGTGCTAGTTTTGACTTTTAAAGCCCTTTACGGCTCGGGTCCGGGGTATTTGAGGGACCGCCTTCTTCTATATAATCCAACCCGTACTCTTAGATCATCTGGGGAGGCCCTTCTGACTGTGCCGCCACCAGGAGAAGTAAGAGGAGTGGCGGCCAGGAAGAGGGCCTTCTCGGTGGTGGCCCCCCAGCTCTGGAACACCCTTCCCCTCGAATTGAGAACTGCTCTCTCTCTGTTTACATTTCGGCGGGGGCTGAAGACCTTTTTATTCCAAAAAGCTTTTAATTGTTGACAGGTTGGCTGGCTGGTTATTATGATCCACGGGGCTTGTGTTTTATTTTATTTTTTAATTGTTTTTAAATTGTTTGTGTTTTTAATCTTGATTGCTTATTGTTTAATACTGTTTTTAACTGTTTTTAATGTTAATTGTTATACTTTATTTTTATCTTTTTTAATATTGTAAGCCGCCTTGGACATCTGCCCTGGCAGAGGAAAGGCGGGGTAAAAATTTCTTAAATAAATAATAAATAAATAAATATCCAGGGCAGTTTAAGAGGTGGCTGGACATCTCAAGGCAAGGGGATATTTTCCCCCTTACCACGTGTCAAGTCCCAGCCTGCCCTATGGGGTTATAGGTGGCACAAATCCAGGAAGCCCTGTGTAATGCGGGAGGATGGTTAGGATATGGCGGAGGAGGCCGACAGCGATCCCGCCCCCTCCTGGACATGATCCATTCCACCCTTCCCACACCCAGAAACACCCCCTCCCTGCTACCTTCTCCACACCCCTCCACCGCCCAGTGCAATCTTACCTGTGCCATCCAGCCAATAGTCAGGATGCACTGTCAAGAGGGTGGCACAGCCTTCCCCACCAGAACAGCCTCCTCTTCAGGTGCTGCAAACGTGCGCCAGCGGAGAACACAGTTAAGACTGCACTCTTAGCCACTCATTCCCACACACAGGAAAACAGCTCTTTGACCTTCTCCCATGAACATCTTGTCTTTTTTGCTCTTTGCTTGAGAAAGAAGTGCAACAGAGCCCTTTGCCTGTATCAAAGTTAATACAGGAGTGAGTCAGGAGGTGAAGCTTGTGAGTCAGGAGGTCAAGCAAGCCCATGCTCAATTCAAAATTACAGCCTTATAAAAAAATATTTGCTGACCAGGACTATAGTTTACATCTGTTGTCATCCAACATTTTTAGTCATGCAAAGTTTTCACTTGAATGTTCTGCTTGTTATGTGAAAAAATAAAGCATGCCCAACATCACAGCCTTTACCTGCTGCAAGATCAGAGGAATACATTTTGTGAATGACATAGCTACCTTATTTACCCACGATTAATGAATATTCCATTTCAAAAACTAGCAGACTAGTTCTGATAGTTTCATGACTCTTTTAAAGGTACATGTAAGTTGTCATCTAAAGTCACTTACATAACATCACATTTTATTTAAGGTATATGTGACACTGAATGCTGCTGTAAATGTAATGCATTATATACTTCAATTGGAGTGTTTTGTGAACAACAAACCTAACGTGTCTTCTAATGCTTCCTCCCAATTACAGACACACAAGTTCTCTAAGTGACACCAGAGCAATACAATGATAGTTATTTCATGTTGGTGTTCTGATGACACTTTACTTCTGTAAAGAAGTATAGAAGAAGTATATATTTCTTCTTAAAGGGGCTATTAGAGAAAAAGTTAAGCCTCTTTGAACATATTTATGATTATTAAGCATATTAATGACACTTTTTTATATTAAAGCCCAAGCAGCAATCCTATACACATGTATTTGGAAGCAAAAACCACTGAACTCAGTAAGATTACCCTGCCCGTAATCTGTTTGAACTTCTTCCCTCTGGATGTTGTTATAGGACATGGTATATTAGAACCACCAGGCACAAGAACAGTTTTTTTCCCCGTGCTATTGGGCTACTGAATAGCTGATTATGTTGATGTTTTGGTTTTGATATGGATAAGTTTAGGGTTAGTGGGGTCTTGTTAATGTGATGGTATTATTATTAGTTTAAGATATATGTGAGAGCTTTTGGGCCGAAGTAAAATTCCATGTATGGGGAAATTCCATGTATGGCCAATAAAATTCTATTCTATTCTAATTTCAAAGATTTGAATACTGTAAATTGAATATTGAGTTTTCTGGGTGCTTGTGGGAGAGTGAAAAAAGAACTCATTACTTCAGCGCCTCTAAAGTCACCAACAGGAAACCTTATGTTAAACTATTCTAGGATTCAATTAAAACATCACACCTAAACAGAAAATATGAAATTAGACACCTCCAATTATCAGGAAAATAGAAGTATCTAATGTTAATCCTGAATATTTTAGTATGATCTATTTAAGAGTTATTTTAGAAAGCAACCAATATATTGACTTTTCCCAGCTGCAAATTTAAGAGGCTTGTCTCTTAAACTCACGGCCCGTCCTATGGTCTGGTCAGTTTACAATAGCAGAAGTCATGTTCGTAAATGCAGCAGTGCCACTGTAAATGGTGCACCGCTGCTGGGAGCTTTAGAGCTACCAACACAAACAGCCGTTAGCTTTGCATGCTCACCACTAACAGACTAAACGTGCACCAAACTAGGTAAGATGGGAAAGAGAGGGGAGCAGGCTGCAGGGGTGGATCTCAGTGGCAAAAGCATATACCAGATTCCAGTGGTGTCATTCAAATGATTTAGGAACAGGAACTCACTTTTGATTGGCACTTGTCGGGAACCCGGAACCAGCCACGGAGCCCGTTAGGATCCGGAACGCCCGTTCTGGTCCGTTCCCCCTAAATGAGATCACTGCCAGATTCTATCCCCAATTTCAATTTTCCAGTCTGTCCTACTCCCTTCCTCTCCTCAGACATACACCAGCAAAATAGCTACCATGTGTCCAAAGAGACTCACAGGTGATCAGGTGACCTATCTGGAGGTATGTAAAAAAGGTTTTTTACTTACCTGTAACTGGCCATTTGATTGGCCCACCACCACCACCACCACCATTGCACGCAGCATGTTCTCCATCAGCCCAGCTGCATGCTATGGAATGGCAGGGAAAGCTAATTATGGAATGGCTGTAAGCTAATTAAAGGTAAGATGCATTAGGCAAATCTGAGGAAGAGGGAATTATTAAAGTTGGTTGTATAAAGAAAAAGTAATTCATAATGAACCCTGGATCATGATGACAGTTGGAAAGTTGCATACACATTTTCGCAACATCTATGAAGTGCAAGCACAGGTGAGAATACACTGCTTGAAATACAATAGTTCCTTGTATAGGAACACTGACAGTATTAGGAAACTCCAGCTAAGGTATATTTAAGAGCCTTTTCAGACAATTTTAACCATGCAATAAACCCAGTTGGGAGCTTACAGGAGGTCCTCCTTATTCACGGGTTAGGCATTCACAGATGCTGAGCCTGCACCACAGAGGGCTGACCAGAAACCACTTCCAGTTTGTGCTGGTGACTTCCAGTTGTGCCCAGAGGTGTTCTGAGGTGTGAGGAGGTCACATGTAGCCTCCCGGCATCTCAAAGCACCTCCCAAATGTAACTGAGTATCACCAGCATAAACTGGAAGTTACTTCTGGTCACAACAGAAGACTTCTAAGAAAGAGGATGGAAGGCCAGGCACAGCCTCCTAGTATGGTTTGTGGAGCCACTACCCCTCCGGTGGATTTAACTATCTGCAGATTTTGGTATCTATAAGGGGTCCTGGAACTGATTCCTTGTGGATACCAAGGGGACCACTGTACTTATGTTTCATTAATTTCAGTGAGACTTAGGGATCCAACTCTGTTTTTCTATGCTGGAGATCAAGCTTAAAAACAAGCATTGTGCGTTAGGAGATCTATATGTAGAAAAGTAACAGACTCTCTCTCTAACTGGAACTATTTCAAAGGAAATAATAAAAGCACAAAATCTTTTCCCTCCACTTTACTGATAAATCAGTCCATTATGCTGTAGAAGGTGCACCTTTGTTTAAGGGCGCAATCCTAACCTGGAGTTAGGCAGGCATTGTTAGGCCAGTAAAGTTTGTCTAGCACAAGGGCCACCATAAAGTACGTTTGGACCACTCTCTGAGTCAGGGAGAACGGCGCATGCTGGGCTCTCTGACTCCGAGAGTGGTCCAAATATATTTTATGGTGGCCGTTGTGCCGGCCAAACTTTGCCAGCCTAACTCCAGGTTAGGATTGCGCTCTAAGCTATAAACCAATTACTGATTACCTAGTTGTCTAGCCATGATTTTTGCCAATTATACTTTACAGAAGATCCTTGTGTACCTTTTCTTTAGAAAATTCAACACAAATAAAAAATAAGATAAAAACCATGCTACTATTTTTGATATTTTCCCTAAATTAACTCAGATGCATATTTTATATTCATGTAAATATAGTGAAGTACAAAAAGGGAAAAATGGTTGTAACTGTAACTCACAAAATGTGGAAGATAACTGGAATAGTGTCAAAGTACTTAGACAGTCTTGATTTAATTAGAATTAGGGCCCAATCCTATCCAACGTTCCAGCACCGATGCAGTTTCAGTGGAGCCCTGAAGCAAGCGAACAAATATTCCCTTTTCCTGAGCAGGCCTTCATGACTTCACCACCACCATTGAATGTAGCATACAGCCCATTGGTATAGCTACATCAGGGCTGGAAAATTGGAGAGGATTTAGCCCTTAAAGAGCCTAATGCTAAACTGGAAGCAAAATTTGTCATTTTAAGTAGACAAACTACCTAATCCTATCCCCCACGGTGAGCACTGATGAAGCATTACTGTGTCCAGTGGTGGAGGGAAGGGGGTTGAACAGCCTGCAGAAACAAGTACTTTTTACTTAATCCCCAGGAGCCTGCCCAATTGCCTATGGATCTCCTCAGGAATATGTTAGCCGTTTTGCTACCATGTATCTGAAGAGAGATAAGGGGCAAAGCGGTCTGGGAAAGAGGGGATAGGATCCTGATGTAAGTCACTGGTGCCAGGATCCACCTTCCCCCATCCAACAACGTCTTCATCACCAACTTATCAACACTAGTAGTGGCTTTGGCAGCCACTCCTATTTGCAGCAGCGGCCTGAAAGCACATAATGGCAGCCGAGCATTCGCGCCACTGTAAAGAGTCTGCACTGCTTTAACGTTATTTCCTGCCATGCAATCCTATTGGGGCCTTACTTGCACACAGTGCATTTCGAACTGAGACTTTAAGAATTCCAGTAACAGTTTAAAAGAGGAAGTAAGCATAGACTTCATTAAGCACCCATAAAATGTGTCATACTTCTAAAGACCATTTTACACATTTTGTAACATTTTGCCTGATGAAGCATTACTGTGTCCAGTGGTGGAGGGAAGGGGGTTGAACAGCCTGCAGAAACAAGTACTTTTTACTTAATCCCCAGGAGCCTGCCCAATTGCCTATGGATCTCCTCAGGAATATGTTAGCCGTTTTCTCCTAACATTTTGCCTCATTTTAACCAACTACCAAAGCCTCCTTTGTCACACTTTCCTCCCTTCCACCCCTTGATATATGACGGATAATGGATGGTCCTCAAAATAATACTAGAACTGACAATAAAAAATACATGTGTTTACGTGAACAGGTAAGTTTAGTAAAGTGGAAATAAAAGAAGATAAAATAATATTTTATCAACTTCTGCTCAACAAACAGTTCCATCAAATTTGAAAGCTAGAATACTTTTGTCTATGCCGAGATTTACTCAATACGGATTAAAGATATATCAACACAAAACTCCTGCTCTTTGGGACCAACAGGACAGCTGCTATCTATTCAGTTAATAAGTGAGAGATGCTTTTCAAGATGGAGGTGAGTGACAAAATGATGTGTTCTGCTAATGAGTGTTTACATCAGAAAAATCACTAGACCATTAAAGTTGTGAAATTAAGAGGCCTACATCACGGCAGACTCAATTGTCTAGGCTTCATTGTTTCTGTCGTGGGAAAGGAAAGGACAGGGTCTGGGACGGTCGCTCATTTTATACGTAAGAGTAATTCAGATCCCTGCACGCAAGCTCGGTCTCTCCACTTTTATCTGAACTCATTTTCACTACCAACCCTTGACCAAAGGGGAAATTCTAAAATCTACACAGAAACAGAGGAATTGTAGCCTCAGTCTCTTGAACATCTGAAACTGGCGAGGGAGCGGGGAACAGAAGATTTGTCTTGATGGTTAGAAGAAAAGCAAAACAGAACTGTTTATAAGGAGGGCGTAACCCTGTAAGGAAGTTTACGAAGCTGACTCTCCCAGATGCTTCTGAGTGTAACCGACCCAGGGATAGTTTTTAGTTATATGGGACTTGGGATGAATGGTGGGGGGATCGCACTTAGTCCGGCCTTGGAGCAAACATCATTTCCCCCACTCAAGGTCCTGGCTGGCGAGGCGAAGGCTGTTTGGGACACCAGGCGCTTCGCGGGCGCCGAGGCAAAACTGCGGGGAGACTCCCCCGGCGGGGCTCTTCTCGCGCTCTCCTCCCTGCAACGCGGCTGCAGGCCGCAGCTCAGCCCGGTCTCTCCCTCCACAGGCCAGGGCCGCGCGGGTGGAAGCGCCGGGCGGAACAAAAGGCAGGAGAGCAGCGAGGCTGGCTGAGCAGGGGGTGAGGGAGCCGGAGCCGCGCCAGGCCGGGCGATGCACCCACTAGAGGCCGCAGCGGCTTCCCCTGCGCCGGGCCTGACACCCCACTACCATGCGAGGCCCGGATCCCGCTCCCCGGGAAGCGGTAGGACCCAGGATGGGAGTCTGGAGCAGGCAGTGCGGACTCACCAGGGGCTGCTCCTGCCGGCGGTGGTGGCGGCGGCGGCGTTGTGCGGAGTCCAGGCCGGCCGGGCTCGAGCGCCGGTTCCGCCTCTGCCAGGCTCCCTTCTCGTCGGTCGCCTCCGCCGCCGCTTCCTCCTCCTCCTCCCTGCTCCTGGCGTTGCAGTTTCTTCCGCCTCCTCCTCCTGCTGTTGCTGCTGCTGCTTCACCCCCCGTCTTCGCAGGGGCGCGAGGGGGGCAGCGGAGCCGCTCCCGCCGCCGCCAGCCCACATACAAGAAAGCTTCGCACGCGCCTGCCCGCAGCCCGGCGGAGGGGACGGAGCCCAAGTCGGCGCTCTCGCGCGCGGCCTCCTGCGCCGATTCGCTGTCCGCGGACTGACTGACACCCGCGCGCACACGCTCGCGCCTCGCACAGCCACGGAGGAGCCCCCCGCCTCGCCTGGCGCCCCGCAGGCATTCGGCCCCTGCGCCGCCCGCACCCCCTCCCCTCTCTGTTTCTTTCTTTCTTTCCCTGCTGGTGCCGCTTTACTCAGCACATTTCAGAGTAGTTTCACTTCCCTCAGGTGTACATGCACCGACCCTCTCGCCTCCCACCGCTTCTTCGCTGGGCGAAGGAAAAGAACTTCATGGTGCGCTGCTCCGAGGCGTACCTGCTTGGAAGTACAGAAAGTCCCGCTGAGTTCCGTGCAGAGAAAGTCTGCCTTAGAATTGCAGCCTTCGTGCACAGGGGCTTCATACTCCTTCAGGGGCTGGAGACGCCCCAGGGGGCTGGATTAGCCTCAGACTGCAATCTTCATCATTTAGAAGAACAATAATTAATGATAAACAGAAACATACTTATGACTATCCATGGGACGTGCTCCCAGGTAAGCGTGCTTAACTGCCACTGCCTTATGAGAGTACAGTACAGTGCCTTTTGAGTACAATAACAGATTCTGGGATGCCTTACATGACAGGAATGTCCCGAAGTGATTTGGTGAGCAAGAAGACTGGAAAGGAGACAAAGGGAGCTGCTTGTTAGTGATGAGAGTACAAAATGCCCAGACTAGAGAGCAGTGGCATACCCAGGGAGGTCAACCGGGTAGATGCCCCCAGGCACCACCGGCAGAGGGTGATGCCACGACACACACACCCCTGTGCCACTCCGAGTGAGGGTGCTCTCTGGAGCAGCTTCACGCAGCTAGAAGTGGCGCCCACCACCTCTATCAGAAGAGCCGGGCGTTGTTCGTAGCTGTACAAAGCCACTCCAGAGAGTTGCTTTGCACAGCTGGAAATGGAGCCCGCCCCCTACAACTATCACTCCCTAGTGGAAAGTGATTAACACGTTTCATTGTAAGTATGTACATGTGCACATTTTTTTTATGGGAATTACTGTATAAAAGTCAAAGGGCTCGTGCTAAGTGGTGGTTGCTCAGAACAATCCCATAGGTTTATGGATGTGCATGTTCGCATCCTGTTTGTGCTCTCTCCTCATTTTTGTGCAATTTCCCTTAATAATGCTACTTTGTATTACCAGCATATATAAAAGGGTGATTCAGATAACTACACTCCTTGTGCAACCAAGGACACTTGCCCAAGCATGGTGTGGGGCAGATGGGGGGACAAGCACGTGCCTTGAGCACCCATGTGCACACATGAAGCTGGGCAGAAAATGTGTGAACTGGCCCAACATGTACAGACCACGTACAGTATACTGTTGTATGTTGGGTGGCACCTAGACTTGGTCAAAGTAGAAAGTTTAGAAAGGAATGCGGCATGGCCTATATGTGTAGCAGAGGGGGCTGAGCTGATTCCTGGAGTGATAAAATAGAATCTACCACTTAATACAGCAGGTAGTGGATCACACTTCTGAACCTATATAGAAACAGCTCCAGAACACTAGAACAGGGAGACTGGATTAGTACTGTTCTCTCAGATATGCTAGCTTTTTACTTGCAGTTGATTATGTAGGGGAGTATTAAAAAATGGTAATACAGTCCATGGTTTGCTGATAGAGGTAATGCAGCCTTGCCGTCTGAAGTGGCATAGCCTGTCATTTCATTCTGCACATGTAGATCAGAGCATTTTTCAGGTGTTCAGCAGAACACACATAGAGTAGGAAGCAGGATTATCACATCTACTGGGTGCCAGTCTTCCTTCACACACTTCCAGTATAATGTCTGAAATATGTATGTACAAACTGCACATGCTGTGTCCATGTAGGTTTATGCATTTGAATTCTTTCAGATGTTGTGCCAAACATGTGTATGATCTTGGAATTATCTCTCTCTCCCCGCTACACTAGAGTCCAAAGAGTGCTCAGGCTGGTTTGGGCAAACCAGAAGGATGCACAGGTGAGTGTATTGAATTCTGAGGTCTTTGGGATATATTGCAAAATAAGTAGTTCAGGAGAAAGATATAGATGGTGTTTGGGTTGGAAGAAGTTGTTCTTGTGCAGGAGATGCATTATATATGAAGATGGGCAGTGGCATTCCTACAGGAATGGCTCTGAAGGTGAGGGAGAGTTACGTTCTGTGCACTACGGCATATAGTCATGCCAGCCACATGACCACGGAAGCTTGTCCTTGGACAAAATGCCAGCTCTACAGGCTTAGAAATGGAGATGAGCACCGCTCCCTACAGTCGGTCACGACTAGACCATTCGGTTGTGGGGAAACCTTTACCTTTACCCCTATAGGAAAGCCACTGGAGATGGGTCTTTAAGATCTCTGACCTGGGATAATGGGCTCAGACTGCTCTGTACATGGCTAAGGATCATCTCCTGTTATTTTTGGATAGCCTAAGGCTGAAGTTTAAGCTAATAGGGTATGATGTCTGTTGGTTTTGTGAGATATGGGGTTCATATCAAAGCTTCTTCCTTTCATCTTGATGGATATTTTATGGGAGGAGAAAATCTCTGCAATTGGATGGTACTTTCTGGTCTTCTGCAATTATGATTTGTGGTTGTCTTGTGAGCTCTGAGCTTGGTTGAAGTGCACAACATGGACATAAGAACATCCACAAGCTTCACTCCCATCAAGACATCAAAATAAGTACTGCAAGTCACATGGTATATGAGCATGGGACTCCAGCCACAAGTTTCAGTCAGCTTTACAGCAAGTTCCCCATCTCATGTGATGAAATTGTGCTGGTGGACTTGTGCGTGCATGCATGTGTGTTTGTGTTTGTGGGGAAGGGTTATGTGAAATGTGTGAATAATCCTTTTGCATGGATTTGTTAGATGGCTTTTGAGGAAGTGATATTTGTACACAACAGTTACTTTTTGGACTTCTGTCACAGTTAGGATGGGGGAGGGCTATGTACATCTGGGATTACATTCTGTTTTCCTTCTGCTTTCTTCTGTCATGCAGCCAACAAGTCCTGGACGCCATTGACCTTTGATTGATCTAGCTGAGCTTTTCTTATGTCATGAATTGTGCTGTGCAATAAGGTGCACATCAATGTTCTCCTGAGACTGGCATTGTCTTGAAAAACAGCATAGAATGGCTTTTCATCATCTCTTTTTGGCCCTATGGGTGTTCCTAATGCAATGCTAAATGCTATCTGAAGAATTAGCATGGAAAATGCTTATGAGCCACACAACCCTAGCTGAAATTTGATTCTGGGAGCACTTCTAGCCATGTTTTTGAAGGTAAGGGGGAGACAGGGGGGAAAAATTTTTTTCCCTTGTCAAAGTAGACTCATGTATATATTGAAACCATCTCACATCTTTCAGAGGCTGTACTAAGTCTACAAAAAATGCCTTCCCAAAGCTTAAACCTCGTATTTGGTTTGTATGAAGTGCAGACTTTGGGGGCTCTTACAACATGTCCTCCTTTTCTCCCCCTTTTTGCTTGCTTGCCTAATACATAGTTTTGTGGCACTTGAAAGTTTGCTGCTTTGTTACTCTTTCACTTTTGTTTGGTTCTAACAAATCATTCCCCTACTTAGGATTGTGAAATCTTTGTCAACATAGATCAAGATGTATCCCAGTAAAGTTAGTATTTGTTTATTGAGATAAGAAACTTGAAAGTGGACCATTTATAAAGGCAGGATAAATGCAGACTGCAGAAAATCACAAATTAAGCAAAAACAATTAAGCAGTGCATGCACTGCCAGGAAGTCGCAGCATGCTATTTAAAATATTTGAAGGTATATAGGATTCTTTAATTTTTTTCCTGCAAAAGCTCATCAAACATTTTTAATGCATGCATGTAATCTTAATTTTAAATCAATATATTGAGCCAGATCGTAACATGTATTCTCTGCACATGCTCACATATAAGAAGCATGATGGTCAATTTGCATAATCATTTTCCTGCTATAGGATGACTTTCGTGGCAGTAATGCACACAGACCATCTTGAGAATGGTTCACTACACATTCTCTTATCACATAGACAAGGGCCCAACAAGCCTTTGCTGTTCAGTCGCTAAGTCATGTCTGACTCTTTGCGACTGCATGGACCACAGCACTCCAGGCCTCATTGTCCTCCACTAGCTTCCAGAGTGTGCCCAATTTCATGTCCTTTGCTTCGGTGACACTATCTAACCTTTTCAGTTACACAAAATGCTTCCTTGACCATACTGTTCTATTTATTTCTATCAATATTTATAGGCTGCTTTTCCAACATTGTCAGGTGCCTCCCTAGAGCATGCAAGTTCCACAAACTGGGTGCAGGCCATGTGCCATTTCAACATTATGCACAACTCTGGATGGTGGGACGTGCAATAGGTCTTTTGATTATGATCTTACCAAGCATTCAGGCTTTGGGGGGGAGAAGGCGTAGTTGAGACACCACTATGAATTTGCCTGGAAATGACTTGGCTTTGCATTTGCATGCCATGTTTTTTGGAAAAGCACTGGCATCACCATGGATCCATTAATCCAGGGTAGTTAAAAGAAAACCAATTTATTTTCCACTGGCCTTTTCAGTGTCCTATGCTACTGCTTTTCTGGAACTACACTCTCATTTCAGCTGTACTACAGAGAATGGTAGAGAGCATAATATTACTATTCCATTAACCCTTGCAATGTATATATTTGCAGTCCAGTTTTATGGAAAAAAGTAAGAACACAAATATTTATCCTGCATTGATTTAAGTATATTATATCATTCATTCATTGGAGGGTGAAGCTTGACCCCAGAGCCTCCGGCAATCAGGTATTGGTAACAAAAATGTAACACTCATGCTTCATACAAGCCACAAAACTCAGATTTTTTTATTTACTAAACAAGTTTCCTAACCCCCTCCCTCCCCCCAAACAAAAAACCCTAGTAATCCTAAAGGGACTCGCAGCTCATCCAAAATCTTCAACATCAGCATACTTTTATGGTGGTGTGGGGAGTGGGTTGCCTTAGGCCAGTGGCGTTTCCACAGGGATGGCAAAGCTCTAAGTTTTGCAAGAAGCCTTACCTTGCAGTGGAAATCACTCCTCTCCTGCACCGTTTTAGCCAATCTTGGCATTGCTTACTGGCTACAGCAGCAAGGGAGAGGAGGGATTTACATGACAGGGTAAGGCTTCTTGCAAAACTTAGAGCTTTGCCATCCCTGTAGAAACGCCTCTGCCTTAGGCTTGTGCTGTTAGAAGATGAGGATTTTCCCCAGTGAAACCAGGTGATTTATTTCAAGTCACATAGGAAATATTCAAGGAAGACAAGAATTTAACCTGTGTCTTTAAGTCTCAAAGAGTCTAAACACAGCTTACATTTTTTTAAATGCAGCATAGTTTGTTTCACTTGGTATTTTAGGTCTTTGATTTCCCCCTCCCCAAACTGTCCTGATCAAGCAGGACACATTTTAATCCACATTCACTATTCCGCATTCACTATTGTGAGCATTCACTATTAATACCTTTGGAAAACTAGGAATAACGTGTATAATGCAATATCTGTATCAAGCTGTGGAAAGCAGACTGCCTAATGTGATGCTGTTTAGCTGCCAAAGAAATGCATAAAAGCCAATTTAACATGAAAGTTCTGGCACATGATTGAGTATTCAATTGTGCTGCATCCGCGTTACCAGCAGAGAAGTGTCAGCAGTTGGTGATATCCACTCCTTCACACACAACCTCAATTTTTGGATACTTAATCCCAGAGCTGATGCTGCTATAACCTTAAGCATAGAATTTGGAGTCTTATTAAGGGAGCATGGCAGGAAAGACTGGTCTTTCATAAAGAAGAGGTTGATGGATTTAAAAAATGCACCTATGTAGTTCTGATAAATTCACAAAGAATTGTTTTTGAACCTACAGTACAGTATATCATCACCAACCTCATTTAAAATTTGACCCAAAAAGTGTATGATTATTGTTTTCAGATTACCACCGAAAAAGAAAAGAAAAAGAGTGCAACAAATGGACATTCCACATGATGCAAGAAAATGAGATATTTTCTAAAGGATTCAGGGCCGGATCATTTCCTAGTAAGAGGGGATCATCTAGCCCCTATCATCTATGTCTTCATAGTCTCAAGGAATGACTGCAGAATGCTGCAGCCTGTGCAGCATTAAAATACACACATATATTATATATGTATATGAGTATATAGGCATATACTCATATGTCTTGAAATAGACATATACTCAACTGGTTTTTGAGCTGTTGCCCTCTTACTGCCACTGTTTTTCTGGGCACCATCTATAGTGTAATCCTATGCAAGTCTGCTTGCCCATAAATAAGTTCCAGTGAGTTCAGTGGTATTTACTTCCAGGAAAGAGTTATACAGTTGCTGTTCAAAGGTGTTGGCTTTGGTCTAGATGGTGTGGATCCTGAATATCCCACTGATATAATTGACCATCTGGCTAACCTTACTGCATCATTGTGCATTGTGGTAAAAGGAAAAACAGGAGAACAATGGGAAATATTTTGACATGGCATATGATCTGCATTTTAGGGAGCTTTCAAACATGTGGGCCTCCACATGACATTTGCAGTGGTGTTGCCCCATAGGAGTATACCTCTTAGAAACTGCATGTTCGAATCAGCACTTAATCTCTGCTTTTCTGTATGACTGAGCAGTGGCTAAGCAACCAACGTACATTCATTCCTGATTAATACAGATGTCATGGCTTTATTGCTTCCCTGCCTGAATCATCCAGCTGTTGCCTTTTCTTCACTATTTAGATTTTCAATTCACTGCAATGGGGAGGACATGAGTATAAACTATCAATGAAGTTCTTAAATCACATAAGATACATGAATGTATGCTTGTACACATTGCTAGATGATGTTAATAAATCCATTGATATACTTAATAGGCAAAGAATTCTTACACATTAAAGCTTCTTTAATTCTTGTTCACATCAATGCTTCATTTGCATATAATTCATTGTAACAATTCTTAATGTTATCATTGTTAATGCTATCATTAGCAGATGGGCAAAATATATTTTAATCAAAAGAAGAAGCTTAATACAGCTTCACATGTAAATATTATTGACATTCAAAATGTGTTTATAATCAAAATTTGGACTATTCATATAATTGTAGCATTTATGTTGCATATATGTTGCAAAATGTTGCATTTAATTCACAAAGGCACCTGAGATGTGGCACTCTACCATAAGAATTTCTTACAGAGACCTTCCAAAAAAAACCTGATGGATCTCTCTCTCTCTCTCTCTCTCTCTCTCTCTCTCTCTCTCTCTCTCT
>JAJKFI010037186.1:0-24738 GCA_029204185.1 Lerista edwardsae
ACACACACACACACACACACACACACACACACACACACACACACGTTCTCCTTTATATAGAGAGATTTTAGCTACTTGTATATCACCTTACAAACCAAAGCCTTTCCAAGAGGCTTATATACAGTCAAACAAAATAAATAACCAAGTCTTCTGATGGCTGCTTTTGTTTCTTAAAACAGGCCTGATTTAAAGCCACCCTCCCCTTGAACATGACCCCTTTCCCCCCTAGGAATCCGGAGTCGCTCCCTTTAACCCTCTGAGCGCTGGCCAACCAAGAGGAAAAGCTCTTTGCAGAGGAATTGGGAGGGGGGGAGGGAGAGTGAAGTGGGCAGAGTCAGCCCTAATTTTAACTAGTGGAACTGAGTTCCCCCGCGTTCCCACTGCATGACATCACTGCCCCTGGGATAACCTGGAAGCAGATGACAGCTGGAAAAGGTGAAACATCTCCATTGGGTTACAGACAGTGGTGTCATCTACTCTCCAGTAGACGGTACGCTGGGCGGGACTTACGCATGATCTGCAGCCCGTCCACTCACTTCCGCTTTCTTCCCACTCACCGCGTGGCTTTCCCTGGCCTCGGAGGGGGCGCCTGCTCACCCAGGCCCCCGGGGGCCCCCACCCATCCCTCCTGGCGAGTAGGCGCTCCCTCCGAGGCCAGGGAAAGCTGTGCAGCGAGCGGGAAGAAAGCGGAAGTGAGTGGACGGGCTGCCGATCACGCGTAAGTCCCGCCCAGCATACCATCTACTGGAGAGTAGATGACACTACTGGTTACAGATACAAAATGGCTGCCATCTCTTCTTCCTCAAAGTGGGTCCAAGCAACACAAACAATCAGGAGATGAGAGGACAGCAGTCCTCATTTCAGGACAGGTGTTTCGGTTGTTTCTACCCTTGGGCCTTAAAACTGTAGCAGGCCTGAGGTAAACTGACCCCAAAATGGCCACCAGAGCAACCTGGTAGCAGGTGATGTTTGAAGGGATGGAGCTTCACCTTCATCAGTGGACCACAGATGTAAAAGTATTTAAAGTCTGACTCTGCTCAGTCGATGAAGACTTTCAACCAATAAAGGGAATTCTTAGCTGAGTAATCATCTGCCTTTGAATAAGTTGTCTTATTCACGGCAAAATCTCATTTTAAGTGCATTTTGGCAGAATTGAAGGAAACATTGTATAATTTACAACTTAATGA
The DNA here is from genome assembly GCA_029204185.1 of Lerista edwardsae. Classification (NCBI taxonomy): domain Eukaryota; kingdom Metazoa; phylum Chordata; class Lepidosauria; order Squamata; family Scincidae; genus Lerista; species Lerista edwardsae. The sequence continues at coordinate 1,188 of JAJKFI010037186.1, forward strand.
ATAAAATCTACCACCAATTGTCACAAAGAAAAACAATCTTTAATGTAATCCATCCCCCCTTGTTTAGCAACACATCAGAATCAAATTAACCACAAAGCAGAAACAAGTGTTCCCTGAACAGTCTGTCTCACCTATTGAAATTGGCCTCTACTGATTTTTCAGCTAATGTTTCAGATTATTCATCTACTGATGAAAGCCAACACTAATTGTTAAATTGCTTGCTGCTTAATTTTTGTTTCTATGTTCAAATACAATCATGGATCCATTCATTGCTTTATTCAAATGTTACTTTTCCATAATAGAGTACGGCCAAAGTACCATACAAATAGATAGAAAAATATAATATAGAAGTATTTAATATAAAAAGAATGTATCAACACCAAATGTCAAGAATACATTTTAACAATATATCAGAGGTTTTCCAAGATAGTTAATAAAAACAAATACAGACATGTCCAGGTATCCACTGATTCAGTATCCACAGTTTCAGTTATCCACAGATACCATGGATACTAGGACACCTCTTAGAGCGCAATCTTAAACAGGAGTTAGGCCCGCACAGTTAGGCCAGCAAAGTTTAGCCAGCCCTAGGGCCACCATAAAGTGTGTTTAGACCACTCTCTGAGTCAGGGAGGATGGTGTACGTCTGGGTGCTGGCGTCTCTGACTCCGAGAGTGGTCCAAACATACTTTACGATGCCCCTTGTGCAGGCCAAACTTTGCTGGCCTAACTGTGCTGGACTATCCAGGTTAGGATTGTGCCTTTAAAACACAGGAGAATGTAAAACAAATCTCTTCTTTTAACCCTGTTGCAACAAAACCACTGATGTTACCCTAACTTTAAAAAGGTATCTTCAGTGTCCACAGTTTCACATATCCTTGGGGTGGTGGTGGTCCAGAACGAAACCCCAGCGAATATCGGTGCATGACTGCAATATAAAAATAAAATGGACATGAATTTATCCCCCAAAATAACCACATTTAGGATGCATGTTTCAAAGGGATAACAACACTAACAGTAAATGATATAATCATTTCAACTTTATGGTATCCAGGCGGAACACCCAATTTTTAAAGCAGATAAATGACCAGAAGAGATGTGTTTAAGCATTTTATTAGAGTTATTCCTGACAACTCTGATGACAGCTAGAAAGACAACTATGATGTAGCCTTGAAGATGGCTACAGGCATTACAGTGGAGCAAATACAACTGGTGAAAGAAAGAGCAACCTTGGCCTTCTGGGAAACAGAGAAGTGTAATGACTTTATGGTGACTGTAACCCTCCTGCTATTGATGACTTCACCGTACCATCATGCAGAGGTGACTTCTTGCATTTTTATTTGGCTCCTGGAAATAGGGATTACTTGGTTTCTTCTTGGTTGTTTTCAGAAAACGGTGCAATGTTTGGGTTTTCAGTAACCAGAAAGAGCACAGGCTCTCCAAAATCTCTTTCAGTCTCCAAAATCCCAGACTCTTGGCTATAGACAAATGACAATCCCAACCTGGAGTTAGGCTAGCACAAGGGACTTGTGCCGGCCTAGGAGGGTCACAAATACACCATAAAGTGCATTTGGGCCATTCTCAGAGTCAGGGAGGATGGTGCACGTCTATGTACTGGCCTCGCTGTCTCCGAGAGTGGTGCAAATGGGCTTTCTCAACACTCCTGGCTAGCACAGGTCCTTTCTGATAGCCTAACTCCAGGTTAGGATTGCACAGTGAGACTTTGGGGGCGGGGGGCTGGGAAGGCTACAAATAGGAAAAATAAACATGACCATACATGAAGCTGCCTTCTACTGAATCAGAACATCTCACCCAGGGCACAATCCTATACTGCGCTGAAATGGTGAGGCCAGCCGGCCAACGCCATATCCTAGTGCAGTATAGGTGAGGCTGGAGCCTCCCCACGGTAAGGGAGTGCGGGAGCATGCACTCCCTTACTATAGGGGAGGCTCCAGCCTCCCCTATGTGCTCCTTAGATCTGCGCCTGCTCAAGAGCAGGTGCAGATCCGAGGAGACCACACAGCCCGAATCGGGGCCTCGCGGCCTCGCGGACAGGCTTAGGAAGTGGCCGTATGGTCACCTCCCAAGCCTGCCCACGTCCCGCCCAAATCCCGCCCCCGCCTCCCTCCCTCCCTCCCTCCCTCCCTCCCTCCAATTCCCATGCCGCCTCAGCACGGAACCTCCTTTGCACCAACCAGCTTTGGTCGGTGCGAGAGAGGCTCAGCGCAGGCACAGCAAGGCCGGCACTGCCTGCAGTGCCAGTCCTGTTGCTCGAGCACTGGCGCAGGGATGCAGATCAGCGCCCCTGCATCAGTGCTAAGTGCGCAGCGTCAGCGCAATCCCATTGTGCCGATGCTGCACAGTCTATTGGATTGCGCTGCCCGTCTTCTTTCTCTGGACTGACAGCCTTGTGAGAAGGTAGCAGGGACGGATCTATTATGACACTGAAACTTAAGCTTCAGGGCCTCTGATCCACATTTCTTAAAACATTTGGGTCTACTGCAGGAGAAGCGTTGTTTATTATTATTATTATCTTCTTCGTCTTTGTCAACAACAACGTGAGGGGATGCCATTTTGTTGTTTTTAAATTAACCGCACTAGAAGTATGCTAGTAGCATGCTGGAAACTTCATTTCCAGAAATTCTCCTAGCTAAAAAAAGAATGCAGCCACTATGAAATCTGTGCGTGGTTGTTTCCTCTGTGAGGTTTTCTACCATTGGTTTCCTGTTCTGTGTGACAGATCAATACTTCCCTGTTTGGGGAACCTGTACGCACTGATTCTCCAACCATTAACCTGGTGTAGTTTAGAAGTCTTCAGCCACTGCAGTTCTGATGTTCTCGTCACAATGTTATATGATGGTTTCTCAAAGGACATTTTGGTCTGGAATGAAACTGGGAAGACTGGAGCCACATTAAGTGCCAATCTCTGGGGAAAGGCACTGACCACATGTTCCCACTAAGATGAATGATGCTTGAGGGGCTGGAGGATTGTAGAAAACACAGATGGGTGTCCTCGATTATAGCAGTTGGTATTAATCTAAGATCTATAATGTTCCAAGCCTTGCCCAGACTCCGTTTGTGCATCCTTCAAAAAGCCTCATTCCAGTTAATTTGACTTCAAAAGTGGACGGCGACAGAGAAATTAGCAAACTGCCAAGGCTAATATTTATGAACCGTATTCGTCAATGGGCTTTAAACAGAGATGCAAAAACTCATACCAGCAAAGGATCTGTAGCCTCAGAGTTTGGCAGACAAACGATAAGTTTGACACTTGCGAGAAGACGCTGTGGCTGAACTTCAGGCCCATTGGGGGTGGGATCTGAACATACAATTTATTTTGATTTAGACCTTTAGACAGCTTTGAAGTGACAACAGAACAAACATCACCCCCAGAGCCTGTGAACATGTGTTTTTAGTCTAATATTACAGTAGTGCTTCAAGGTCGTTTTATTACAGAAAAATGAGCAAGCCTTTGGGCTTGGAAGGAAGGAAGTCCAAAGAGGGAGGCTGGAGGTGGACAGTAGAGCTGAAAACAGATGGTAAAGGAAGCATACTCACCACCAAGCAATCGCTCTAAGGCCAACTGCAAATGCTCCCTTGCCCCATCTTCAGCCATTATTGGAAAATGGCTGAGAAATAACCCAACTCATTGCTGCATTCTCAGGAAAGCAGCAGGCTCTGACATCACAATGTAGGCACTTCTGGGCCATGACATCATTTATGGTGGGTCCCAGAAAGATCATCATTCTAAAATGTGGGTCCTACCCACGTTTGAGCACCACTGGTGTAGCCATGGCAAAGCACACGTTTTGCATGGAGAAGGTCCCAGATGCCATCTTTCGCATCTCTAGGTAGGGCTGCAAAGACCCCTTCCTGAAACCACAGCAAGCCATTGCCAGTCAGCATAGACAACATGAAGTGACCAAGGGAATCTGCTCAGGCCCCACACCCAGGGGAGGCGACCTGCAGCATCACCACAGCCAGGGTCAGCCCAGCCATGGGGTGGGCTGAAGTGGTTGCGCAGGAGGCAGCAAATGGACATGGGATTCATACCCTATGAGCCTCTTCTTGCTTACTGATTGCTTGTAGCTCCACTGCCATAATGAGTTCAAACAGCAATGCTGGAGAAAAAAGCATCAGGGCTCTAATCTTAACCCTTGCACCCTAACCCTTTACTTCTGCCACCTCCCAGCCATTCTTGCCTGGCCAGGTCTTCAAACAAGCAGGCTAGGTGGAGCATGCTGGGAGTGGACAATTACTCTGCTCCCAGTATCTCTACCCAGCCTGATCGTTGGACCATACCAGGCAGCTACCAGCAGGAGGCAGCAGAGGCCCAGGTGAGGAGGAGGTGGCAACAGCAGGGGGCACTCTGGGATTTCTTTAATCAGCTGGGTGAGCCAGGAGGAGGAGGACACCGCAGTGGCAAAAACAGTGGCAGGGCACAAGCTCACAAAATGAAGGGGCCAAAGGTGAGGGTGCTGCTTCAGGGTACACACTTAAACTGGCATTGAGGTGGTGTGTGGGGGTGGTGGATCTGCACCATTGTAGGTGGCAGATCCTCTGGGGCCACCCCATTGCTGTGATCTGTTGCTCTGCTCTCCAGGGGTGTGTGGCTAAATAAGTTCAGGGGCAGGCAATTGCACTGGCCAACGCACTTTAGGTGGGGCAACAAGCTGAGCCTGACCTTAGTGGCCAAAATGGTGAAAACCTTGCGACGTATGAATAATACCATCATGTTATATGCCATTCAGCACTGAATTTCATGCAGAACGCCATGAAACAAACAAGAGTGTAATATCTTTACTCTTATCAAAAGTTATGGCCAAAAACCAGAGAGAACGAAAATACAACGGTGACATCACTTCCTGTTGTGATGTCACTTCCACGGCAACATTTTGCCCTCTGCACCAGGCTACACTTTCATTAGCTATGCCCCTGCTGCCCTCCTTGCCTCCTTCCAGTCCGCCTCTGCTGGAAGCAGACAATTCTGTCCCATCGTGCATTCCATCACTCCTAATACAGAGACACAACGATGTCTCTGCTGTCCGAGGAGGTGGTCAGTGGTGTGCCTGCCCTGTCCTCGCCTCCTTCCAATCAAATTGCACCCAGAACGGTGACTCGCTTCCAGAAGCACAAGGGCTGTCGGGCACCCTGAAGAACGGGCCACGTTTAGTCTTACCCCGTTGGGCATGCCAGAGTGATCAGCACCATCCTAGCTTTAATTCCAAAAAGTTGGGAAAACGCTGCTGTAGGCTTGTTTGTGTGTTGGGCTGAGCGTCAACGCGATGTGTCTCCTCTTTGTTTGGTTTGTTACAATCAGGGCATGACCATTGTTGTTCTGTATCCTCTTGCCACCAGCCCAGATGAAAGGCGTTGGCAGGAAATGTCAGCAGAATAGGAATGATTTCTTTTGTCAGTCGCTTCCAACATTTTATTGCCCAACACACATGCACACATACCATCTACTCCTCATATCGTCTGTGGCCAAATTCTGTTCTTAACTTGTACTCACGTCAACCCAGAGCAAATTGAGTTTTGGTGGCGCTAACTGGGAACAGAGTTTGTCTCCCAGGGCCTTCTAGCACATTCTTTAATTGATTTACAGTCAGCACGCATGTCTGGGTACAGATATATTATTAGGCCAGTTAATACACACACAGTTGGACAAATGTCATCTGATCTCAGCACTGCCTTTTGACACTGAAACATGTGTTCCAGTCAAGTGTTTAGACTCGAGAAACTTCTAGATGAAAAGACTAAATGTCCTCAAGTCAGGGTCACGACAGATTTGATGTTAAATGTGTGGACTTTTCATTTTATATTTAACATTAAAAAGCAGCCATGTAGGAGTAGAGTGATCTAGGACAGTGGTTCCCAAAATCGTAGCGCCATGACCAGTGATGGTATCTAAAGCGGGAGGAACTGGAATGCTGGGCGGGATGGATGGTTGATTGGCAGCCCATCCGTTCCATTCCGCCGCCTGCCCGCCTGCCACGCGGGCTGCCCCTGTTTGCGTGCCCCACCACTCCTCGCCCAGGCACCCGGCACGCCCCCCCCCCCCCCCCCCCCCGCGAGCAGGTGGCCCCCCTGAGGCCCGGGCAGCCCGCGTGGCGGGCGGGCAGGTGGCGCAACCAAACGGACGGGCAGCCAATCACACCTAAGTCCCGCCCAGCGTACCAGTTCCTCCCGCTTTAGATACCACCACTGGCCATGACCCACTCTTACGTCCATCATGACCGCGGGATCGGCACACCCCGCCTTTGCGGGGTGCGTGCAGGCCAAAGGGGTATGGCGTAACTCACGCTGATAGACTCTCTCGACTGCAGGAGTTAGTTTGCAGAGGCGATTTATTCTCATCCAGGCCTTTACATTCATCCGGCCCTGTTACATCACAGAACCGGGAACGTGGTCTACAATGACCGGTGCCAGACCTCTGGTGCGTCCTTTGGGGTTGCTCCCCTGCCCCGCCAGGGCTGTCGGAACCTCTTCGGGGGCCCTGTCCAAGGGAATTTCCTTTGAGGCCTTCTCTTGCACTGGTGTAGGGTGTGGGGCTGGCTCCGGCACTTGCCTTCCCAGCCAGAGGCCGGAATAGGCCCTGTTTCTCCCTGGGTTTAAGGGTCCCCAGCTTTCTGAGGCTGGCAAGGTTTCATTGCCTCGCCCCTTCCCTGTACATGGGTGTCTCCTGGGGTCATCCCAGGCAAGCCGCCCCCCCTGCGCTTGCCCTGGTCCTGTCTGGGGTGACACCACCACCACCCCCAACATAGGCCGGGGCCATGGCGTCCTGTCTGGGGCGACACCCACTTTTTAAAATGACACCATTGGGACCCATCTAACTTTATAAGAGTAAAAAAAAAAAGTTTCACTTCACCAGCCATTCAAGCCTCTGTTTGTATCCATTTTTACTATCTTCTAAAGTAAAAGTGGTTCCCAAATTGTGAGTCAGGACCCATCAGTGGGTCATGAGCCAATTTCAAGTGGGTAGCAAAACACCTAGAGCAGCCACATTGAAAATATGAGAAGATAGGGTGCTGGAGGGCTGTGTGGTTGTTTTGCTTGTTTCAGGGTTGTAAATAGGCTTTTTTTTCTTTCTGATTCACTTATTGGAAAATGGCTGAAAAATCACCCAACTTATTGCTGCATTCTCAGGAAAGCAGCGGGCTCTGGCGTCACAATGATGGCTCTTCCGGCCATGACATCACTTCTGGTGGGTCCCAGACAGATTTTCATTCTAAAAAGTGGATCCCAGTGTTAAAAAGTTTGAGAATCACTATTCTAAAGCGTTTGTTGAGTTCCACTTTCATCAGATCGTGACCATTATGGTGGCCTTACATTGCCTTTTTCCTGGCCTTGATAAGAGCTGAGACATAGGGCATAATCCTAACCTGGAGTTAGGCTGGCATAGTTAGGCCATTAAAGTTTGGCTGGGACAAGGGCCACCCTAAAGTACATTTGGACCACTCTCGGAATCAGAGAGGCCAGCATACAGACATGCGCCATCCTCCCTAACTCCCACTTGGAGTTATATTACTCCAGCTCCTCCCTAACTTGGTTGCCTACTCAGTTTCACTTTTCAATTTCACTTTTCATAGGGTTCAATACATGTTCCTTGTCAGCTTCGAGAGTGGGGCGACTTCCTTTTCAAGAGTTTGTTGGGCCCTGTGTTTATTGGATTGGGACCATTCTGGTAGCACTGCATTTCCTTGAGCCTCCTCTTTGAATTGGACTGAGGAACGTTTACCTACTTATAAGTAAACGCGCACATACTGCTCCGTTTTAGTTTCCATTGGGGTCAATACATTTTCCTTGTCGGCGATCAGATTGTCAGATTCACAATCCACCAATAATTGGGGCGCAACCAACTGGTGGGTCACGATTCCACAGTTTTTGAACTGCTGATCTAGATCAAACCATTGGCAGGGGGGCAGAGGCATACCAGGGCTTTTCCGCGCCCCAGGCACGCTGTGTGACGCCATGACATTGCACACTGTGATGTCATCACGTTACAAAGTGAGGGCAGCACTGGGGGCTCCTGCAGTGGCCGCCCCTGCCCCGAAATGGCTTGGGGAGCGAAGGAAACGCACAGGCACCCTCAGGGACAACTGGGGCGATTTTGCCCTGGCCAGCCCTGAAGGTTCCAGACAGCTTTCGGCCAGTCTCGAATATCCCATTTCTGCGCAAGGTGATTGAGCGGGTGGTGGTGTCCCAGCTTCAAAGGGTGCTGGAGGAAGTGGATTATCTGGACCCATTCCAATCTGGCTTCAGGCTGGGGTTTGGGACGGAGACTGCCTTGGTTGCCTTGGTGGATGACCTACACAGGGGAATGGACAGGGGGAGTTAGTTACCCTGTTAGTCCTCTCGGCGGCTTTCTACACCATCAACCATGGTGTCCTTCTGGGTCGGCTGGCCAAGTTGGAGCTTGGAGGCACTGATCTGCAGTGGTTCCGCTCCTTCCTGGCTGACAGATCCCAGAAGGTGGTGCTAGGGGACGCTTGTTCGGCATCCCAACCTCTTAGGTTTGGGGTGCCCTAAGGTTCCATCTTATCCCCCATGCTATTTAACATCTACATGAAGCCACTGGGAGAGGTCATACAAGGGTTTGGAGTGGGGTGCCATCAATATGCTGATGACACCCAACTTTATCTCTCCTTTCCCCCTGATTCTGAGGAGGCTGTTGAGGTCCTGGATCACTGTCTGGAGGCAGTTGGGGGCTGGATGTGGGCAAACAAGCTGAAATTAAATCCGGATAAGACAGAGGTGCTCTTGGTTCGGAAATCCACAGCTCGGGTACTGGACTATCGCCCTGCTCTGAATGGGGTTGCACTTCCTCTGAAGGAGCAGGTCCGCAGCTTGGGGGTTCTCCTGGATCCGCAGCTGCTCCTGGAATCCCAGGTGGCAGTGGTGGCCAGGGGAGCCTTTGCTCAGCTTCGGCTGATTTGCCAGCTGCGACCATACCTGAGCTGCGCGGACCTGGCCACAGTGATCCACACCCTAGTGACATCCAGATTAGATTACTGCAATGTGCTCTACATGGGGCTGCCTCTGAAGATGGTCTGGAAATTGCAATTAGTGCAGAATGCGGCTGCCCATGTGGTTGCCAGGTCTAGATGGGCCATTGCTTCAGCAGCTGCACTGGCTGCTGGTTCCCTTCCGGGCCCAATTCAAAGTGTTAGTTTTGACTTTTAAAGCCCTTTACGGCTCGGGTCCGGGGTATTTGAGGGACCGCCTCCTTCCATATAATCCTACCCATACTCTTAGGTCATCTGGGGGGGGCCCTTTTGACTGTGGTGCTACCAGGAGAGGTGAGGGGGATGGCAGCCAGGAATACAGCCAGGAATACGGCCCCACGACTTTGGAATACCCTCCCCTTAGAATTAAGAACTGCTCCCTGTTTGACAATATTTCGGCGGGGCCTGAAGACTTTTTTATTTAAACAAGCCTTCAATTGTTGACCGGCTGGCTGGCATTTTACATTCTTCATCTTATATTTTAAAGGATCCACGGGGCTTGCTTGTTTTAAATTTTTAACTGTTTTAATATTGTTTTTAACATTGCTTTAATTGTTATACTTGTGGTTTTTAAAGTGATGGTTTTAATGTTGTAAGCCGCCTTGGGTGCCCATGGGGCAGAAAGTCGGGATAAAAATTAAATAAATAAATAAATAAATGAAAATGTTTGTGCCATGTTGGAATGAATCAAAAGAACATTTCACACACTGTTTTGTTTTCAAAAGTGACAGCAAGTTGCAAGGCAAGAAAGCAACCCATTTTATTGTGGTTCATCCCCAGCATCTGTTATTCAGAAGTATATTTCCCTAACAATGCAAGCCTATCCATGTCAGATCCAGTTGCCAAACTGCTCCAGGAATCAGGGGAGACGGAGTCTGGTAACGTTATGAGCACTAGCCAATAGCCACTTGTTACAGCCAACTTTTCTTTTCCCAACATGCTAGCAGTTTGCAAATCCATTTCTTCAGATCTTGACCCAGGAGATCAAACTATCATTGCACTTTCCAAAGAAGAGCAATGAAGAACTTTCGAATCACACCCAGACAGGAATATGTCAAAGACAGACAGGAATATGTGCAGTCTCATCCATCTTGCCAAACGGCAGTCTCACCTGCATTCTCTGAGGGTGCAATCTAAAGCACCCATTGGGCCGACACATGTGCATTGTGTTGGCCCAAGGCTTGGATGCCATAAGGCACGTCTGCACCTGCCAAAGAGGTGCCAGGCTGACACAAACACTTGCATCATTGGAAAGTCCCAGGTGCACCTGCGGAGGCAGCCAGTAAGCCACTCCTGCGCTGGCCGAGTTCAGCCAGAGCAGGGGCTTTTCTGGGTGAGGGGAAGGTGAGAGGGGAGCAAGAGTGGAGGGAGGGCATTCCAGAGGGCGGAGCAGCCTGGGGAAGGGGGTGGAGCTTCGATGCGGCTGTTAGGATGCAGCCCCGATTCGGGCTGCCACGGGAGGCTCTGACTTGCGCCTACAATTTTGCAGGCACAGATCTGAGCAGGCCTATTGGTATCTGCAAGTATCTGGTTGTCTTGTGCGCTCCCTGAGGCATCTGGTGGGCCACTGTGAGATACAGGAAGCTGGACTAGTTCCTATGAGTACATGTCTGATGAGGATCATCTGGTTCTGATGGCTGTCAGAGAGAAATGCTATGGAAAATCTTGACTGGCCACCAGTGTGTTTACCTCAGAATTTACCTCAGAATGCCAGGTGCAGGGGAGTGGCAGTGAAATGCAGGGATCTTGTTGTCTTGTGTGCTCCCTGAGGCATCTGGTGGGCCACTGTGAGATACAGGAAGCTGGACTAGAAAGGCCCTTGGCCTGATCCAGCAAGGCTTTTCTTATGTTCTTATGTGTTATGTTGCCCCATGGTTAGCTGCTGCTGCCTCCAATTTGGGCTTGGATCCAGTGCAGTTCTAATGTGGTCATGCACATAAAAAAAAAATAGTCATGCACTACCAATGTCGCATGCACACTTTAAGCCAACCCAGCTTCAGAGTGATCTGCAGCACAGCACAGCATGATGTAGCATGGGCAATCCTCAAAGCCTTCACTTATTCTTGAATTCCTGGAAGATTTTAGAAGGGAGGATATTCTGTAGACTTCTGGCTAATGTTGGAAAGTCCCGAGTCACAATCCGATTAAACGGAGCACAATAAAGTCTTTAATCTCTCACATATATCAGCAAATTCCTATTTTGTAATTTTCTAACAAAAATAACAACACTTGTGTTGCCAGCAGATTCATAAGCTCCTATTTTGACCCTGAATACTGAATTAAACCTTTGTTCTAGGCAGTCGAGGATTAAGATGTTTGCTATTTTGGTACTGCCATGGGGTGAGATACTTTCATGGCAGCTGAACTCCAAGCTGAATGCTGGGAAGAAGAAGAAGAAACTTCGTTAGCCTCACATGAACTCTGGCCATCAACTTGATATGGCAAATGCAGGTCGTTCACAAAAAGAGTGATTGTTCATGAATGATGGTATTGTGATAGCTTTAAAGAAAAACTCAGTTGCAAAAACCTGTCCAGTTTTGCCACACAGAGACTCATGATTACAGATTACAAGGTGGCAGGGAAAGGAAATTGCTTTCTAACTTTCGAGGGAGTTTATTTGGTCGGTTCCCGTTTCTGTTTTTACATTCCATGCCCAGACCTAATGGCTTTGGGATGTCTCACCTCATTTAATGGAGTGTTGTAGAGGCATCAACACGAAGCAGCACCAGGTAAAAGATGTGTGTGTGGGGGGGGGGCAGGGAATAACAGCATCTTTGGGCTGGACACTTTGAAAGAACTCTGGAAGGCATATCAAACAACAGAATCCAAACCCAAACATTATAGCTCTACCTAAGGGGGTAATCCTAGCCTGGAGGTAGGCTGGCACAGCTGGGCCAGCAAAGTTTGGCTGGCACAAGGGACACTGTAAAGTATGTTTGGACCACTCTTGGAACACAATCCTAACCTGGAGTTAGTCCAGCACAGTTAGGTCAGCAAAGTTTGGCCGGAACAAGGGACACCATAAAGTATGTTTGGACCATTCTTGGAGTCAGAGAGGCCAGCACACAGACATGTACCATCCTCCCTGACTCCACATCCTCCCTGAGTGGTCCAAACATGCTTTACAGTGGCCCTTGTGCCAGCCAAACCTTGCTGGCCAAACTGTGCCAGCCTAACTCCAGGTTAGGATTGCACTCTTGGAATCAGAGAGGCCATCACACAGACATGCGCCACCCTCCCAGACTCTGAAAGTGTTCCAAACAGGCTTTATGGTGGCCCTGGTACCAGCCAAACTTTGCTGGCCTAACTGTGCCACTAACTCCAGGATAGAATCGTACTCCAAGAGTGGTCCAAACATACTTTACAGTGGCCTTTGTGCTGGCCAAACTTTGCTGGCCCAGCTGTGCCAGCCTAACTCCAGGTTAGGATTGCACCTTTAGGTAGTGCTGTAACGTTTGGGTTTGGATTCTGTCCCCACCCTCTAAACAATGATGGAGGGTGGGGGGGGGGAGTGTCTTCTGAAGAAGGACTAGTGACCAGTGAAAATGAAACCAATTTTATGAAAACATTTGTCATGTCCGAGTCATGTTGTTTATAGCTATCAGAATATTATTTTTTGTTCTTGGTTAAACAAACATATTTAGTACATCGCAGTGTGGCAAGGAAGACACGTCCAAATGGAGCATTTGGCTGATGGGTTGACAGAAATGGAACATTACACAGGGCTTAATTTCTTTGCACTTCTCATTGGAAATATTGAGGCAGACAGCACACACCAGTGGGGATCCAAACCTCTAAACAAAATAGATGAATCTGGACGCAAATTCCCCTTGTGGAGCACAGGCAGACTGGAGAAGGCAGCACAATCTCATGTTTGGTCTCTAAGCAAGCTCCTGTTGTTACTAAGGATTTGCAATAAATAATCACCATTTTTGCTAAGCAGCATCCCAGACTGCCCCAAATCTACCAGTGTGGGATGGATAATCATATGCTTTGAAGGCACATTGTAATGGAAACCAATCTCAAGCGTGGCCAGGACAGACGAGACAGTGCAACCCAGCAGCATTTCTGGGATGCGGTGGAAAAGCTTGTTTTCTTCCCATGCCCCCGCTTTATTGGCACAACTGATTCGCAAACAACTGACGTGCCTTGTCACAATCTCTTCAGGCTCATGTGCATGTGCATGCACATCCCTTGTCAACTACAGCTTGGAAGGGATGACTTGCATGTGTGAATGAATTATCTCCAATTGACAGCCACAGAACGAACTTCCATCTCATCCATCATTGGCACAAAACCTTCTGAGATATTAGGGGTTAAACCTAGGGCGTTCTGAATGCACTGTCTCACTAAGCAATGGCCCCTAGTCTAGTGATTTCCAGTGCTCCAGAAGTAGCTTCCATGTTCCTTTACAATAAGACCCTCGAATCAATCTGCTTAACGTGCTGGGGTGAAGAGGGACAGTTCGTCAAACAACTGGCAATTAAATCTTTTTTTCTTCAACCATTCAATGATCCTCATTCTTCAAACATTGAATCTGGCATCATCTGCCATCTTGAAATTTCCATTCTATTGGATTGGACGGTATACTATCGCTCAACCCAGTAGCGTAGTCAGAGGGGGGGGATACGTACTGCAGGCCTGCAATGCACCTTATAAGAGGCCCCTCCTACTCACCCTCAGAGCCATTCCAGGCAGTGACATGCTTTGACTGAGTGGGAGGGGCCATATCCGCTGGGTTGGGGAGGCTGGAGCCTCCCGACAGCAAGGGAATGTTCGTTCCCTTACCGTCAGGAAGGCTCCAGCCTCCCCTATGCGCTCCTCGGATCTGAGCCTGCAGATCCGAGGAGACCGTGCAACCCGAATTGGGGCCATGTGGCCTCCTGGACGGGCTTAGGATAAGGCCATAAGGCCGAATCCAGAGCCCTCCCTCCCTCCGCCCACAATCTCCCTTCCCCACCACCACCACCAATCCCCTCCAGGGTAAGGGTACAGCACTGGCAACAGGTCTCCTTGCTTCTGCACCAGCTATTTCGCCAGTGCAGAGGTAAGGGCTTTGGTGTAGGTGCAGCACAGAAACCTACACACAGTTCAGAAACCGGCAGTGACAGTCGCCGCTGGTCCCACCCCTGCTCCGCCCCTCCACCTGCCCAAGAATGCCTTCCTTCAGGTGGCTCCTGGACAGCATTGCCATGACGACGGCAGTAAGGCCTTCCCGAGGCCTTACTGCCAGTGCTGGAGGTGCTTTATGGCACCTTTCAGGCCAGAGATATGGCCCTTGGTTATGAACCAGTGACCTCCCTAGGTTCATAACATTAGGCTCGTAATCACTTTGATTACATGCGATACACATGTATTTTCATATTTATTTTTCTTGTGATTTCTTGTGGCCTCCGTTCCTCTTTTTTCATCTTTGACTGCCAAACTAAGCTTAAAGTTTCCGAGAAAATCAAACATTTCCCATCCCAGCATTTATTCTCTTTGGCTCTTTCACAATGAGGTATAGCCATAAACAGGCGTTTTACGACACCTTAAGAGATTCTTTATACTGTGTGAGACATTCTGATTTCTTTAAGGTTTTCTTTCTGAAAAGCAGCTATATAAACTGCACTGAGTATGCTCTTAGGAGCCCATTTGGCAAAAGTAAAGCAAGAGCCTAGAGCCAAACCTCATTTCTGGCACGTAGTAAGATTCAGGCTGCGGTTGTGCATAAGGACAGACAAGTTTTGGAAACAAACTAAAATATTTATCATAACAAAAAATGTGAGGGGAGAAGGGGTAAGAATTATCTAAGTGTTCAAAATGCAGCCCAAATTCTACCATTCTTGGCAATAGCATTCAGCGCTGATGCAATGCTATTTTAGGAGGCTTTTAACGAACAGTTATTTTCACATAACTAGCCCACATTTGCTCTCAAAACGTATACCTCATCTCTCCCCACCTGGATAATCATATCACTCACCTGAGTCAATACGTGACCTAATAAAAGCATTTGTCACTTGAGAGTGTTTCCTCCCAAACCAGTTGTGGATTGTCAATAAAATGGTGGAAAACTGTGCTTCACAATTACAAACCTGAAGGATACTGCATCCCTTCATACGGGGTAAATAGGCTACCTCAGAATGCCGGATGCAGGGGAGTGGAAACAAGGTGCAGGTATCTTGTTGTCTTGTGCGCTCCCTGAGGTATCTGGTGGGCCGCTGTGAGATATAGGAAGCTGGACTAGATTTATTTATTTATTTATTTATTTATTTATTTATTTATTTATTTATTAAATTTATATCCCGCCTTTATGCCCAAAGGCACTCAAGGCGGCGTTACAGTAAAAAACAATAAAAACAAACTTAAACATTAAAAAAACAGTTAAAAAACAGTATTAAAATACAATTAAAAAATTTAAAAACAACAAACAAGCCCCGTGGATCATAAGATTAATAAGAATAAAAAGATAACACCTGTCAACAATTAAAAGCTTTTTGGAATAAAAAGGTCTTCAGCCCCCGCCGAAATGTTAGCGAAGAGGCCTGATTTGTTAGCAAATGTTGCAACATGTTAGCAAATGTTGGCCTGATTCAGTGGGGCTGTTCCTATGAGAATTTCAGACCTAGATTTTCAGACCTAGATTTTCAGAAGGCATTTGACAAGGTCCCCCACCAAAGACTGCTGAAGAAACTTCACAGTCAGGGAATAAGAGGGCAGGTCCTCTTATGGATCCAGAATTGGTTGAGGGCCAGGAAACAGAGAGTGGGGGTCAATGGGCAATTTTCAGAATGGAGAGAGGTGAAAAGTGGAGTGCCCCAGGGATCTGTCTTGGGGCCCGTGCTTTTCAACTTATTCATAAATGACCTGGAGACAGGGATAAGCAGCTAGGTGGCTAAGTTTGCAGATGACACAAAACTTTTCCGGGTGGTAAAAACCAGAAAGGATTGTGAAGAGCTCCAGAATGATCTCTCCAAGTTGGAGGAATGGGCAGCCAAATGGCAGATGCGTTTTAACGTAGACAAATGTAAAGTGATGCACGTTGGGGCAAAAAACCAAAACTTTACCTATAGGCTAATGGGTTCTGAGCTGTCTGTGACAGCTCAGGAGAGAGATCTTGGGGTGCTGGTGGACAATTCAATGAAGGTATCGACCCAGTGTGCGTCAGCAATTAAGAAGGCCAATTCCATGCTTGGGGTCATTAAAAAAGGGGTTGAGAATAAAACAGCCAATATTATCATGCCATTGTACAAATCGATGGTAAGGCCGCACCTGGAATATTGTGTCCAGTTCTGGTCGCCGCATCTTAAAAAGGACATAGTGGAGTTGGAAAAGGTGCAGAAGAGAGCGACAAAAATGATTACGGGGCTGGGGCACCTCCCTTATGAAGAAAGACTGCAGCGTTTGGGGCTCTTCAGTCTAGAAAAAAGGCACCTGAGGGGGGACATGATTGAGACATACAAAATTATGCATGGAAGGGATAGAGTCGATAGAGGGATGTTCTTTTCCCTCTCTCAAAACACCAGAACCAGGGGGCATCCGCTAAAACTGAGGGTTGGGAGAGTTAAAACAGATAAAAGGAAGTACTTTTTTACCCAGCGGGTAGTTAATCTGTGGAACTCCTTGCCACAGGAGGTGGTGATGGCATCTGGTCTTGATGCCTTCAAGAGGGGATTGGACAGATATCTGGAGGAAAGGTCCATCGTGGGCTATAGGCAATGATGGATTGTGCAACCTCCTTACAAAGGTGATGGGCTACTGGTACCGGGTGCAAGGGAGTGGCAACAGGATGCAAGCATCTTGTAGTCTCATGCCTTCCTGGGGCACCTGGTGGGCCGCTGTGAGATACAGGAAGCTGGACTAGATGGGCCTTTGGCCTGATCCAGCAGGGCTCTTCTTATGTTCTTATGTTCTTAGAACATGTCTGAAGAGAAGTATCTGGTTAAATGGTTACCTGTCCCAAAAGGGCTCACAATCTAAAAAAAAAAAAATGCAGACCACCACCAGCAACAGCCACTAGAAAAAAAGCACTGTGCAGGGGTGAATAGGGACAATTACTCTCCCCCTGCTAAATATAAGAGGAACACAACTTGAAAAAGTGCCTCTTGCCCAGGTAGCAGGGGATAGCTGTCAAAGAGAAATGCTGTTGACCTCAGAATTTACCTCAGAATGCCAGATGCAAGCAGAGGAGGATCTACAGGGAGGGCAAAGCTCTAAGTGTTGCAAGAAGCCTTACCTTGCAGTGGAAATCACTCCTCTCCTGCACCGTTTTAGCCAATCCTCACAGGGAAAAGCAACACCTTGGCGTTGCTTACTGGCTACAGCAGCAAGGGAGAGGAGGGATTTGCATGACAGGGTAAGGCTTCTTGCAACACTTAGAGCTTTGCCCTCCCTTAGATCTGCCTCTGGATGCAATGGCCACAGAATGCAGGCAGCCTGTTGTCTTGTGAAGCATCTGGTGGGCCACTGTGAGCAATCTAAACCCTGGCTGGAATAGGCAAGCCGACACACCTGCCCCATATACAGCCCAGGGTACGAATTTGTTCCCCTTCCCCTGGGTAGCACGCAGCGACCCAGATGGGGCTACAGAGCTGCGCCACCAAAATGCAACTCCAAGCAGCTAAATTGGGCCACATGGGCCAAGGACAGAGGTTAGGATCTGACCCAGTGGTGGGATTCAAATAAATTAACAACCGGTTCTATGTCCTTCAGGGCGGCCTTCAGGGCAGCTGCTACCTTTCTTCCCTCTCCCAACCTAAAATTAACAACCGGTTCTGCAGAACTGGTGAGAACTGGCTGAATTTCACCACTGATCTCACCCAAAGGCCAGATTCCTTCTCCAGCCCACTTCCTGATCTGGGCCACCCGTGCCCCCCCATTCCCTGCCTCTCCCAGTTCCACCAATTCCCCACCCCATTGCACCTCCTGCCACCCTCTCCAAGCCCCTGGACTGGCTGAGCAAGACTGGCCTTGCCGTTGCAGAGCGGGGCTGGGTGCAGGGAGGAAGGCACAAGTTGCTTGCGCTAGCCTCTGGGTACTCCAAAATGGCACAAACGCATTTTATGGCATGTTTGCAACACCCAGAGACTGGCACAAGCAACCTGAGCCAGCCTAGAGTGCAGTTAGGATTATGCTCTGTGAGACACAGGAAGCTGATCGAGCTGGCCCTTTGGCCGGATCCAGTGGGACTCTTCTTGTGTTGTGTTCTTACGTCCCAAAAGTTTCACAGCACCACACTGTGGGAGGACGGAATGCCACCAGCGGTCACCAACGATCACATGATATCTTGAAAGATTGCATGAAATATTGCGAGAGCACATGAAGTTTTGCAAGACAATGCAAGATCTTGCATAGTTTCACATTATCTTGGCCCTGCCTAGAATGCATTGCCCTGAAGAGCCGGCGCCCTTGTGAGTTCACTGCAGTGCTCTGGGGCACCACACACACAGTTTAGGAGCCACTGGGCTAATGTACAATTGCATCAGAGAATCTAAAGGCCATTTCATACGCATAAGCTGGAGACACGTTTTGCTCTATAGGAAAAATCAGTGTGAAGAGTGGTTTCTGATACAGCCATTAGTGGCCAGCAGTGAATGGTACTGTTGACCAAGAGTGCAATCCTAACCTAGAGTTAGGCTGGCATAGTTAGGCCAGCAAAGTTTGGCCGGCCACAAAGCATGTTTGGACCACTCCTGGAGTCAGGGTGCACATCTGTGTGCTGGCCCCTCTGACTCTGAGAGTGGCCCAAGCAAACTTGGCTGGCCTAACAATGCCAACCTAACTCCAGGTTAGGATTGCATCCTGAGAATGGGCCAAACATACTTCATGGTGTCCCTTGTGCTGACCAAACTTTGCTGGCCTAACTCCAGGTTAGGATTGCGCCCTAAGATAGCTGGAAAAGTACTAACCGCAAAAATTGCTACAAGCCAAGCCTTGCTTCTCCATGGATAATCCAATTCATTGTTTTTGTACCCGCACTTATTGGGAGTGCCGTGCTTGCATATGTGAATTGACTAACAAGTCAATTCACATATGCAGGCGGGCTACTCCCAACAATGTCTCTATCTCTGATAACCCCGTATAATCTCCAATTTTTGAGGTGCAACGTTCCAATCCAATTATTTCAGAACTGTTTGCCAAAGCACATTAGTGAGCTATGAACCTTCCCTGATCTTGAATCTATTGAGGTCCAGATGATGATGATGAAGTATCCAAGTTCAATGTGAACTGCCAATGTGAGGCAGGCAGTTGAAACAGCAGTGATGAACGCCAATTCCATGCTTGGGATAATTTAAAAAGGGGTTCAGAATAAAACTGCCAATATTATTATGCCACTGTACAAATCGATGGTAAGGCCACATCTAGAGTATTGCGTACAGTTCCAGTCATCACATCTCAAAAAGGACATATAGAGAAGGTGCAAAAGAGGGTGATGATTATGGGGCTAGGACAGCTCCCTTAGGACTGGCTGCAGAGTTTGGGGCTCTTTAGTAGAAAAAAGGCGCCTGAGGGGGGAACAAAATTATGAGAGGAACAAAAATCTGCATGGGATGGATACAGTGGATAGAGGCATTTTCTTTTCCCTCTCTCACAATACGAGAACTAGGGGACATCCACTAAAATTGAGTGTTGAGAGAGTTAGAATGGATAAAAGGAAATACTTTTTTATTCAGTGAATAATTAACCTGTAGACATATTTTAGAAGTAGGCTGCTTGTGATTCCCAGGAGTCAGGGGGTGACAATATGATGCAGGCATCTTGTTGTCTTGTGTGTTCCCTGAGACATCTGGTGGGCTACTGTGAGATACAGGAAGCTGGACTAGATGGACCTTTGGCCTGATCAAGCAGGGCTCTTCTTATGTTCTTACCTATGTTACCTAAAATGATGAGGTTGCACCACCCAGGCCTGTAGCCTGCGATGGGCTTTTCCTCCAGAAATCTCTCCAGTCCCCTTTTAAATGCACCTAGCCCAGATGCCATCACCACCTCCTATGGCAAGGAGCTCCACAGATTAACTAACTGCTGGGTGAAAAAGTATTTCCTTTTATCCATTCTAACTCTCCCAACACTCAATTTCAGTGGATGTCCCCCAGTTCTGGTATTGTGAGAGAAGGAAAAGAACATGCCTCTATCCACTTTATCCATCCCATGAATAATTTTGTACATCTCAAACATGTCCACTGCTTTTCCCAGGCACTTTCAGATTTCCCAGTAAAAGATCGTCTGTGATTTTGGTGAGAGCAGTTTCAGTGGAGATTCTTCCACTAATAAATCCAAAACACAAGGCTAAACCAGTATCTCAAACTTCATGCTGCAGACCACAAGGAGATTGCTCCAGAGGCTTGAGGATGCTATTAAGGCGAGTGGAATATTATATTGCTTTAATCTTTCAGCTCAGAACTTTAAATCCCCAATCAGATTCTGAAATAAAGTGAAAAACAAGATGAGAAAACAAACATTGGTATTGCTCCACTAAGCATGTCTGACCACATGCCCCAGAAATAAGTATGAGGTCTTTGTAAGAATCCAAGGCAGGTATTTGGTCTTCCGTGGTCAGTTAGCTGAATTTCCGCAAATGATTGATGAGCATAAAGTAAAGGCACTCACCTACAAAACACATTTGGGTTTCATTGAGTAGTAGTTTCTAGCAAAATAAGGGGGGATTTGGCATGTAGAAAGTAATAGATATTCCTGCAGTAAGTGGAAACGGCAGAAAAACTTAAACTTTTCCAGCAGTCAATAGTATGCATTGCATTCCTGCCCCCCCAATGGGATTTAAAAACAGCACAACTGAGTAAGGGCGCAATCCTAACCTGGAGTTAGGCTTTCAGGAATTTTGGGCCTTACCTCCTCAAAAACTTTCAGAAAGCAATACAATAAATTATCAGCTCCCCATCATCACCCACCCTCCTAAAAAAGCAGAAATACAGGCAGAAATCTGAGGGGCAAAAACTGGAAAAGCCAGGCACTTCTAAGTTCTCAAAAGGGTGGGGGGGGGGAACTCACAAATGGACTCACATGAAAGCTCCCCAGTGATGAAGCCTCCATGTGCATCCCAGCTCAATACTTGGAGGAATGCCCCACATGCTTCTTGCTGAGCTCAGCAAGCCTGGAAGGCCAGGCTTGCTGTAGTCTCTTGCCAGCTGAAGAGTTGGCGTGCCAGATGGGGAGTCCCCGAGATCTGGAGACCCATGCATTAGGTTGATGCTCAGACATGCCAACTTAATGGGCCCTAGTCCTTGTTGGGCCCCTAGGCTTCAGCCTATTCATAAGAACATAAGAACCTAAGAAGAGCCCCACTGGATCAGGCCAAAGGCCCATCTAGTCCAGCTTCCTGTATCTCAGAGTGGCCCACCAGGTGCCTAAGGGAGTTGAGTAGACAACAAGATGCTTGCATCCTGTTGCCACTCCCTTGCACCTGGCATTCTGAAGTAGCCTATTATTAATGTAAGGAGGTTGCCCAACCCATAATGGCCTATAGCCCAGGATGACTTTTCCTCCAGAAATCTGTCCAGTCCCCTGTTAAAGGCATCTAGCCCAGATGCCATCACCACCTCCTGTGACAAAGAGTTCCATAGCTTAATTACCCGCTGGGTAAAAAAGTATTTCCTTTTATCTGTTTTAACTCTCCCAACACTCAATTTTAATGGATGCCCCCTGGTTCTGGTATTGTGAGAGTTATTCACATTATTCAGCCTAATGGATAATACAGTCTTGCACATATCCAAGCATTCTGCTACTGTTTGATTTTAAGACTATCCCATAAATATCTAACACCCGAATCTCAGATGGGAGTTTTGGGAGCAAAATTGTTGCGGTTCTAATTAATGAATATCCAAACCATTTATAAGCCTACTGGAATCCCTATGAGGATCTCGTTGCCCCAAATAGTAAATGTGTCCTCAGATGACAGGAGCACTTGACGAATATTGGATATTTTAAAAGAGTGCCTTCTTTTTACTTGAGCCGCAAACAGGAATCCTTTCTTTTTGAAAACTTCTGTTATGGGACATTTTTTTCTTTTCTTTTTCTTGTATATAAACTTTATTAGCAGGGGATTGAAAACACATTTGCAATATCTTTGTCTTCCATTTTACAAAAGGAATTCAGCAGATGTTTTGGGGATGAGCTATGTTGTTTGTCGTTTCCCCAGGATGTCCAGAACAGAAAATTTTACTCCTAGACAAATGATGGATGGCCAAGCAAATGGTCACACCCGCTGCTTTGAGACATCTAAGGGGGCCTAATTTGTACCTCTTTGCATGTACAGGACATCAGCACACAATAGAATTGTGGGCCTGAATGGGGATGGTGACTCCTCCTAAATTGATGTGGAATTAATTCACGAAGGGTGGCCTGCACCATGAATCTGTTTGCGGGATGATTACGAACACGCAAACAGGATGAAGGAGCGGTATTGTCTGCTAATGATTGTGCAGCTCGGAATGTCCATTTTTGCCACATGCAATTCATTTCCATGTTCAAATTAAGGCTTTCGTTTGTTGTGCGTTTCATTATGAACTATTTGAAAAGCTGGGCGGATGTGCGGCAGCTGGCTTGGCCTCATTTAAGTCCACGGCCTCAGCATCAGAAAAGAAAACAAAGGAAAGCAAGTCAAAGAAGAAGGAAGGGCTTTTTTTTCCCAGCAAAAAATGTAAACACAGGAAGAATTTTCTCACTTTTGTGAAACGCTCCCCACTGTTGTATATATGTATTACCCATCACCAGAGCTCAAGGCTGGTAGGACGGCAGAAGGCCAATCAACAGGCAATGTGGATTTTACTATTGTTTCTTCTTGTCTATGTTATTTTAATGGGTTTTAGTTTAATTAATTTTAATTTTAATACGCTATTTTAACATGTTTTTTTTAAAAAAAAATTGTAAATCACTTGGAATTTTAGAAAAAGTAGTATATACATCATATAAATAAATAAATGTAGTGGGATCAGGAAAGAAGCTAGCAGGCTGTAAGGCCAGTGTGAGACATGAGGAGTTAAAGCAGGGGTCTGCAAACGATGGCCCAGGGGCCAAATCTGGCCTGCCACAAGATTTTGGGTGCAATCATAATCTGGAGTTAGGCTGGCACCAAGGCCACCGTACAGTGTGTTTGGACCACTCAGAATCAGTGGCGCACATCTGTGGGCTGGCCTCTCTAAATTCAGGTTAAGATTGCACCCTTTATCTGGCCTGCAGCAATTTAAAATATTTGACACTTTTACTCATTATGTATCATTTCTCAGTTTAAACACAGCATTGTTTCTTCGTAATTGTCACATTTCTCTTTTGTTCTGAATTATATCATGCTGATTACAAAAAGCCCCAAGTAAAACTTATTCATTATTTAAATTTCATTCATTCGTTCATTCATTCATTCATTCATTCATTCATTCATAAATCTGACTTTTTCAGCCTGCAAAAATGTGTAAAATACACTATGTGGACCTCAAACTGAAATGTTTGAAGACCCCTGGGGTAAAGCATTGAAGAGATGAAAGGCTGCCCTCTCTACTATAATAATAATAATAATAATAATAATAATAATAATAATAATAATAATAATAATAATA
>JAJKFI010037187.1:0-19590 GCA_029204185.1 Lerista edwardsae
TACCACCAGTATTTCTATACTGCCTTTCTTGGTCATTGGATTACTCCTTTGACTTTAATTCAAGGTGGTTCACATAGGCAGGCTTTCTCTAAACCCCAAAGGGTTTTTACAATAACAGAGAGGTTCTAACCTTTCAAGAACAGCAACATTCAGATGGATCTTTCACAGTTTGGTCTTCTTTGCTGGCTGCAGTTGCCTCCTGATATCGTGATGCTAGATCTGATGCAATTGTGTATTGGCATGTGTAAAGTGAAGTGATGTTGTGGCAGGAGGTGACATCATCAAGCAGGAAGTGCTGTCATTGTAACATAATAAAATGACACTCCTGAAATGCAAATTGGCATTCTTGGACTGCAGCAATTGTACAACCATGAAACATCTCTGGGAAAAAGCAAGATTAGGACAAAATATGATTTTGGAGGAGGTGGTGATGGCATCTGGTCTAGATGCCTTTAAAAGGGGACTGGACAGATTTCTGGAGGAAAAGTCCATCGCAGGCTACTGTATAAGCCATGATGGTTAGTGCAACTTCCTTATTTTAGAGGTAGGCTACCTTGGAGTGCCAGATGCAGGGGAGTGGCAATGAGATGCAAGTATCTAGTTGTCTAGTGTGTTCCCTGAGGCATCTGGTGGGCCACTGTGAGATACAGGAAGTTGGACTAGATGGGCCTTGACCTGATTCATTGGGGCTCTTCTTAGGTTCTTATGATGTAAAAACATTGAACTAAAAGCAAAATTTTAAAAAAACCCTCACTTCGAAATTCAAACATTTAACACTCAAAAAAGGGATATAGCAAGAGTAAGGTCTGCAGTTTCCAAGATGGCTGCTCCCAGCTTTCCACGACCCACCTAACATCAGGTCGAGACCCACCAAGTGGGTCATGACCTACAGTTTGAATAATACTGACCATAGAGACTTTAGTTACTTCGGCTGAGGCCAGGCTGTTTTCAGCATTCTTCTAGAAATGAACGAAAAAAGGGTGACGTGCACCTCCCTTGGGAGACTGTTCCATAATCAGGCTGCAGTGAAAAGCCTCCCAAGCAGTGATGTCATTCAGGGGGAACGGACCAGAACGGGCATTCCGGATCCTAACTGGCTCCGTGGCTGGTTCTGGGTTCCAGACAAGTGCCAATCAAAAGTGAGTTCATGTTCCTAAATCATTTGAATGACACCACTGCTCCCAAGGACATTCCTGGGGGCACACAAACCAGCCCCTACCCAAGCAACTTGGAACCTGAGGCCCAGGAATCGAGGCTGCCCCTCCAAGTTTATTTTTTCCCTTAATGCACAAAAGCAGGTCTCCAAGCCCTGGAGAGAGGCTCCTTTTTCCTTCCTGTCATCTGGGCAGCTGCGGAAATAGGCTGTTGCCCCCTTGTTTGTTTTCTCACTACTGCTGCAATGGCAGCAAGCCGTCCGCCCTCCCCACTGTTTAAAATTTTTGCTGCCTTGAGGCCATAGTGACAAGTGGGGGACAAGTGGATCTCTTCCTCCTCCTTCCACTTACATTTTCTTTTTGTTGTTGTGACCATGGGGGTGGGAGTCTCTCGCTCAGTAGCGTAGCAGCATACTAAGAATTGCAGGTGCTGCAGGGCGTTGTGGAAGTGGTCCCTCCCACTTGCCATTGGAGCCATTCTGAGCCGCGAATGGCTTCGACGGTGAGTGGGACGGGCCACGTACAAGGTGCATGTGGGTGTCTGCAAAACTTACCACGCCACCGCTCCCTGTAGCTACTGCTCCTGCCTTTCTCCCCTACTGCTCGCTCTGCCTTTTGAAAGCACATGGGGTGGCACCAGGAGTTGGAAGCGAGCAGTGGAGACACATGCACACGCCGATGGGTGCATGCAGAGTACTACTTCTGATGCTGTGATGTCAAAGCACGTCCCCAGAGAAAGCTCAGTCCTTAGGGTGGTTACTCTGATTCGCCCTATCCAAAGGCTAGCTCCGTACTTATCACTGAACTCCTGATGGAGCAGAGCAAGGGATGGAGAGAAGGACTTCCAAGCTGAATGATGGTTTTTGTAATATATGTATGTAATTTCTATATAATTTTCTGTTATATGCAGTGGTGTCATTCAAATGATTTAGGAACAGGGACTCACTTTTGATTGGCACTTGTTGGGAACCCAGAACCAGCCACAGAGCCCTTTAGGATCCGTTCCCCCTGAATGACATCACTGCCTTCACCCCCCTAGGAATCCGGAGTCGCTCCCTTTAACCCTCTGAGTGCTGGCCAGCCAAGAAGAAAAGCTCTTTGCAGAGGAATTGGGAGGGGGGAGGAGGGAGAGTGAAGTGGGTGGAAACAGCCCTAATTTTAACAAGTGGAACTGAGTTCCCCCGCGTTCCCCCTGCATGACATCACTGGCTCTATGCCTTATGAAGTCTTAGAACATCCTTTGTGTAGCCAGTGTTATTCAGATGAAGGTGTGTCCTTCAGGGTGCAATCCTAATCTGGAGTTTGGCCAGCACAAGGGCCACTTTAAAACACGTTTCAACTATTCTTGGAGTCATGGAGGGTGGCGCACGTCTGTGTGCTGGCCTCTCTGACTCTGAGAGTGGTCCAAACATACTTTACAGTGTCCCTTGTGCTGGCCAAACTTTGCTGGCCTAACTTGTGCCAGCCTAACTCCTGGTTAGGATGTTGCTCTCTGATACTGTATAGCAAAGCTTTAATTACTCTGGTCCATGCAAGTTGAAAAAGAAAATCATTTCTATTAGGTAACACACAAATCATTATTATATTGAACAACTTAGACCATCTGCCCTTCCTTTGAAGCTAGTGCACAATATGAGGATAAAAATGTAATCAGTGCAATTTTACACATCACTCCCTTTAGAGAAAAAAAGAAGTTTTGTGACATGCATCTGCGAGGCCATGAACCGCCAGAAAACACTGTACACTGTGTGCTTCTCCCATTTATTATGTTCTGTTGCCAAGACAATAACTCTTAAGTAGTATTTAAAACCGATTTTGTGGGAAAAAAAAAAAAACTACAAGTGAAAAGAAACTCCTGGAATATAGATACAAAGTCTGGATGAGAAATTATGTTACTATCGCTTAAGGAAGGGTTCCCAAATGGTAGGTTCGGAGGTCGCGATCTGATTTTTGGTGGGCTGCAAAGCAGAAAAGGAAAATGCATGGAGCAAAATGGAAATTGAAACAGAGCAGCACATGCACATTTACTTGTGACTAGGTGAATGTGCCTTGGTCCACTTTGACGGGCAGATTGAGGGGAACATAATGCCACCAGAGTGGTCACGATCCAATGAAAAAGGAGCTCAATAAATGCTCCAGAAGGCGGTTCTCCCACCACCACCATAGTAAAAAGGATAAAAACAGAGGCTTGAGCAGCACATGAAACCTTTTTTAAGTGTCTCATAAAGCCAGGTGGGTCCCAATAGCATGACCTTTTAAAAGTGGGTCCTGATGCTAAAAGGTTTGGGAACTGCTGTCTGAAGGTATCTCCAGGCAAAACCTTTAGCACAACTCCATATTGCATCTTGTTCCCTTCTTATTTTCCACACTTAAAGCCCATTTTCTTACCAATGATGCACGGGTGATTGCATTTCTACCAATGTTGCTCTAACGCAACATTGGTAGAAAAGGGTTTAAAATCACATGAAGCTACCTTATACCGGCACCAACCCAATCTTGCTAATGGAGATTGTTTGACTTACTTTACTTTTATTTAATCCTAAGCTTCCCGGTGCCCATGGCTACAGGAGTGCAAAAATAGCTACTGGTTCGTCCTATAACACTGCCCAAGGTCTGTGTGGGGTAAGGGAGCATTTGCAACCAGCAGCCATGGAGCTTCCCGGCTCTGCAACCGCTGTTGAGCAGGCACTGAATCGAGGAGACCTGTGTCGGGCTGCCTGGCCAGGGAGGGAGCACAGGATATGGTGGCAGAGGCTGCTGCCATCTCTGCCCCCTCCAGTGCCTGATCTCCCCTCCCCCGCCCCATCCTGCCCTTTCCCTGCCTCTCACCCCAAAAGGCTTTGCTGCCGAATGGGGGTGTAACTCACTGCCAGCACACCTCTGTGATAACTGCACTCTCCGTGGTTCTAGCTCAGCAGTGCCCTCCCTTCTGCATTTCCTCTTAACAACGAGCCACTAATTCAGTGGTTCTCGAACTGTGGGTCAGAACCCACCAGTGGGTCACAAACCCATTTCAGGTGGGTCGCAAAGCACCCAGAGCAGCCATATCGACAAAGTAGGCTGCTGGAAAGGGGGAGGGATGTGTGGTTGTTTTGCTTGTGGGCGCAATCCTACCCAGTGCTGGAATGGCGAGGCCTACCGGCCAGTGCCATATCCAACACTGGGTTGGGGAGGCTGGAGCCTCTCCGCGGCAACGGAACATTCGGGCCCTTACCGTAGGGGAGGCTCCAGCCTCCCCTATGTGCTCCTTGGCTCTGCAGAGAGCTGAGGAGACCACGCGGCCTGAATTGGGGCTGTGCGGCCTTGGGATGAGGCCTTGGATTCAGCCTTATGGCCGAATCCAAGGCCCGCCTCCCTCCTGGGCTGGCACGCCTACCGGCCCGCCCACACCCCCCCCGTGCCCCGCCCACTCCCCCCCCCCAACAACAATGGTGCCTCCCTCCTGCTGGCTGGCTTAGGCCGACACAAGGGAGGTGTGGTGCGGGCGCTACAGGACCGGTGCTGCCTGCAGTGTGGGTCCTGTTGCTTTAGCACTGACGTGAGGGTGCTGCTCGTTGCGTCGCCACTGCGCACCTTTTAGGTCTCGGTGCTGAAAAGTTTGAGAACCACTGCCCTAATTTAAGGAATGGAAAGAGGGAGAGGAGCAGTGAAGGCTATTAGGCAGACAGAGATGGGCACACACACCCCAATACACCTGCAGCCTGAGGCAACCACTTCCATTTTGCCTCTCGAATGGCCCTGCCCTGCCCCTTGCACTAAATTCTCGGGAAATTTAGTCCATCATAAAGCTAGATGAAAACATCCCTTTAATTCCCCCCCCCACTGGAGAATTCTAGGATGTCACCACGGCCATTTCCACAAAGATTGTCCAGTTGTTCACAAAGCCTTTGATTTGATATCAAAAAGCCGTTTAAGCTGCAATTTTTCACTGGCATCTTCTCAACGAAAACATGAACTTTTGTACTAGTTGACGGCGGAGGCACTCCAAGGAGCACATGGCTTTCCATGAAAAGAAAACAGTGATGGAAACAGATTGTATAATCCTTTCTTTGATTTGAATGAACATGTGACATAAACAAAATCCTGAAGGACCCTGATACAATCTCTGCTCACTCACTAACGAAGCCCTTGCTCGATTCACGGTCTCTCAGACTTGAGTCACCCTCGCTTGGACCAGCAAGACAGACAACCTACCTCAGTGGTTCTCAAATGATTGAGCCCTGGGACCCACTATGACACTCCATCAAGACCCACCTAGCTTTACAAGACTTTTAAAAAGGTGATCTAGAAAGAAGTAACGTTTTATATATATATTTTTACAAGTCACGTTTTATTTTTTTATTTGCAAAAACACACACCTCTCAATCCATTTCTTGTAATGAGGCAGCCTTAATGAATAGCCTCAAGGCTTGAGGGGTTTCGTTCTGAGACCCGCCTTCACCTGCCCCCAGTACCTGACATCAATGAACTTGGAAAAAACACACCAGGGAAAAAGGTGCTCCAACATTTATCTCCCTATATTTACACAAGCTTGCAAACTGCAGGACCTGGGCAGCACCATTCTATGATGGACGTAGCGCTGACGAAACATCATTGTTTCGGCACTACATCATTAGCACCCACACAGGGATGCTGAGCAGCACCCCTGCTTCCGTGCTAACGCTTCAGAGCGCCAACGGGGAGCCTTCCTCGCACCGACTGAAGCTGGTCAGCGCAAGGGAGGAACCGTCCTGTTCCAGGACAGGGATTGGTGGGAGGGAGGGAGGTTGGGGGTGGGACATGGGTGAGCTTGGGAGGTGACCATATAGCCGTGTCGTAAGCCCGTTTGGGCTGCGCAGTCTCCTCGGATCTGCTCCCGCTATTTAGCAGGCACAGATTCGAGGAGCACATAAGGAAGGCTGGAGCCTCCCCTACAGTAAGGGAGCGAACGCTTCCTTGCCGCAGGGAGGCTCCAGCTTCTCCTAAGCAGCGTTGGATATGGCGCTGGCACATTGGCCTCGCCAGTCCGTCGCTTCTTAGGATTGCGCCCTAAATGTTTGCAGGGCAATTAGCAGCAGTCTTGCAAACTGCAGGAGCTAAGCTCTTTGTGGGGCAGTTAGCAACTATCTGATTTTTGAATAGCCTCAGGGCTTAAGGAAATTCATTATCTGATCTTTCTTTCACCCATGTTTTCATTGGGACCCACCCAGAAATTGGGTCATGACCCACCAAGTGGGTTCTGACCCACAGTTTGAGAAACGCTGACCCATCTCACTGGCATGCTGCAATTGTTAAGCATTTTAGATTTTTTTTTTATTCGTATTTCTATTTCAAGATGTCCATTCAAATTGCCTCTCAATCAAATTATTTTCAAGTAGCTTAGATCTGATTAGAAAAACAAAGAAAATTACCCAGAAACCCTTGTTTCCCCTGACCAGTGGCAAGTGTCAGAATGATCTTCTTCTCACTACTGCAGTCCCAAATCAAATGAGAGTTAAAGCAGAAATATTTTAGGCATGATGGGGAGGAAGTCCATCGCAGGCTACAGGCCACGATAGGTGCTGCAACCTCCTTATTGCAGAAGTAGGCTACCTCAGAATGCCAGATGCAGGGGAATGGCAACAAGAAGCAAGCATCTTGTTGGCTTGTGTGTTCCCTGAGGCATCTGGTGGGCCACTGTGTGATATAGGATGCTGGATTAGATGGGCCTTTGGCCTGATGCAGCAGGGCTCTATGTTCATAGGAAACAAGAACATATGAAGCTGAAGCTGCTTCTCCTGAAGCTGCTGCTTCTCTGGCCAATTATTGAGACCAGATTGGATTTCCCTGGCCAGAATGTCCATTCTCAGCCTCCCAGTGTTCTGCCCACAATCAGTGAGTTCATGACAGACATAATACTTGGACCCCAGCTTTCATGGCACAAATGCTAAGCTACACCTGCTCCAAGAGGCCATCACATGTGGTGTTTGTATGCAACATGTTTGTAATTATATAAAGAGTATCTGCAAGGTCATCTTTGTAACTGGGAAGCCATGAAGCTCTTATTGCTGAATGGTGTCATCTACTGTATATGATGGAGGGCGCAATCCTAACCTGGAGTTAGGCTGGCATAGTTAGGGCAGCACAAGGGACACTGTATGTTTGGACCACTCTCGGAGTCAAAGACTCCACCGATGTGTGTGATCCTCCCTGACTCTGAGAGTGGTCCAAATGCTACCAAATGCTTTACAGTGGCAACTTGTGCCAGCCAAACTTTGCCACGAAATACACCCGCAGACCCTGGACTACAGCCTGTGTAAGAGAGTGCCCCCCTCCCCATATTATAATGCTTGCTCAGCTGCACAGTACTAATGGTAGGAGCGAAGCAGCTATTTTAAAGCAAGCAAAGCCCCTAAATTCACAAAAGCTTCATGCACCTTTCTGTGCTCCCTGCGATGTTCCTTCATCCATCAGTGAGCACAAACACGTGTACATTACTAAGGACATATTTGAAATCCAGACATTAATTCCCCCTTCATACCCAAGCAATGATATCCAGTGCTATCTAGCAGGAGATTTCCTGGAGGAGGAAGCAAGGCCGTTTCCCTTGGATTTAAGACAGCTCAAGAGGATAGAAACAATGGCACTGATTCTTACCTTAACATCAAGTACCCTCAGCACATCTCTTACCAATCTCACCAATACAGCTGTGTATTATTATTGTGCAATCTACTACAAAGCCACATTGATCTTTCAGATTGAAAACAGCGTATAACCATTTAATAAATTGTATCTAACTATATTGTTTCCATCACTGGGATGTCAAAAGAGCAATTTTTCCCACCCTTTCAATAATGAAATGGCAATCTGCAACGAATAGTATAGTAACAATACAAGGGAATAATGTTTCTTCCATATTCATTAACATTGACCAAACTGGAAAATGGTCAGTAGACACATGAATAATCTAATTGGGGAAAAGGTAGACTGAAAGGCATAATTTAGAGCCTGAAATTAGAGTGGGGGGGCAGTGGCGTAGCTAATTACTAATTGCGTAGCTAATTGCTAATTTTTTTTTAGGATCGTGAGCCCTTTTGGGACAAGGAGCCATTTAACCATTATTTATTTATTTATTTATCATCATCATCATCATCATCATCCTTTAAACTGCTTTGTGAACTTTGTGTTAAAAAGCGGTATATAAATACTATTTGATGATGATGATGATGATGAATTGCAGGGGTAGCAATTGCACTGGGCAGCAAGCTTTAGGAGGCAACAAGCTGAGCCTGACACTAGTGCCAAAATTGTGAAAACCTTGGTATGTATGATTAATACCATCACATTCTATACAATTGGAAAGATAATTTAATGCTGAAAGCAATGTTGGAATTTACCAAACCAATATACCAAACCATATTGGAATTTACTCATCAATCAATCAATCAACAGGTACTTATATACTGCTTTTCAACACGAAGTTCATAAAGCGGTTTACAGGCAATAGTAATAATAATGCACCCCCCCACAAGTAGACTTGCCAGGTTTTCAAAATGACAGTAAGGGACACACAGGTATCGGGATATCAAACCACTCCATGGTTACCAGAAATAATATAAAAACGATGCAGGTAGCCGTGGCAAGGCAGCAGCAAGCAGCAACAGCAGCAGAAATTTAGAATGGGATTTTTTAAGGCCCGTTCAACGTTGATACGGGACATGATTTTTAAATCTTAAATACGGGAAGTCCCTTACAATAAGGGGCACCTGGCAAGTCTACCCACAAGATCACACAAGACAGAGGTTTGGGATTAAAAAAATTATTTAATCAAACAAACCTTGCAGCAAGGTAAAAACACTACACTCAATACCCCCCCCCCTGTGTGCTGGCTCTAAAGTAAAGGGAAGATGGCCCTGGCCATCTCCCCCAAGCCCCACAAAGGGCCCAACACCCTGGCTCAAGACCTCACCCAGAGCACAATCCTAAGCAACTTTCCAGCCCTGACATAACTGTTCCAATGGGGCATGTGCTGCGTTCTGCACTGAAAGCGTAGTCACAGAGGCCTCCTTGAGGTAAGGGAATGTTTGTGCTGCATTGCCCTTACCCAGGTGCTGGAAAGGTGGTTAGGGTTAGGAGTCCTCAGTCATGGACTGGGGAAGCCTATCTGTGCCAACCCCGAAGAATCGAGGCAGCTGGCCTACCCTGGCCCCACAGGCGAAGCTGTGTGTTAGCCATTGCAAAAGCAGCCAAGAGGCCAGCCTGCCTCCCAACCTGGACAAGTGTTGTCAGAGAGGTCCTTGCTTACCTCAGGATGGATGCCAGGCCCTTACCTGGCTACCCAGCCAGCACTCATCCTGCCACATGGGGAGGGGGTTAGCCTAGTATTCAGCGGTGGTATGCAGCAGGAACACTGGGCGGGACATCCGGGTGATTGACAGCCCGTCCATCGCGTTCCGGAGCGTTACGCCATCTGCGTAATCAATTACACCGCTTGCGTAACGTAAGCGGCGTAATTGGTTACGCAAACGGCGTAACGCTCCGGAATGCGACGGGTGGGCTGTTGATCACCCGGATGTCCCGCCCAGCGTTCCGGCTGCATAACACCGCTGCTAGTATTCTAACAAACGTTGCGGCTAATTAAGCAGAAAACCTTTTATTCATTTACTTAATAAATTAAATGTGATTTGATTGGAGAGGGGGTTACAAAATCTTCTTAGCTCCCAGCAGCAGATGCCTTAGCTTTGCTAGTGGTGGGAGGAGAACTGCTTAACCCTTACCCCTTCCGGCCATTTTTCACTCAGAATAATAGGCATATCTTTGCTGCAACCCAAAAGGGAGAACACGTACAATAATATAGAAGGCATATAGTATCTTTGGACATGCGGGTGAGGGGGGGGAATTTTGATCAGGCAACATAACAGATAGATGGAACGGGGTTAAGCAGCCATTCCTCCCACTATTCGTCTTCTGTAACTGGCAGCCTCCTGCAGTAAAATAAATAATTTTTCAGTAAAATAAAAAATTATGAGACTTTTCACATCTCTCACATGTAGTCTAATTTGGCTTATTTACAACAGTATGATCCTATATATATGGCATAAACCACTAAGGGGCTATAATGGAAAAAAAGATTAATTCCATATTTGTTTTCTGAGACTTCTTCTGCAGTTATGTATGTGGTGCATTGTTTTGCTGAACATTGTATTAGTCAGAAAAACAGTGCAAAAGTGAGATGTTTTTACGACTCCCTGGAGTCAAACTATATTTTGTAGCAATAATGTATGTGGTAAGAGCATGCCAGATAAAAGTGTACAGGCATTTAATACCAAAGTTGAATACCATGAAAAAGAAGAATGTACTTGAGTTGATACGCAGAACGTAAACAAAATTTGCTGCCCCAAATTTCCTCTTCTCAAGATTATTTTCGTCGATGCCATAGAATCATACAGTTGGGAGGAACCATAAAAGATCATTGAAACTTTCACATGAAACTATTTGCATCGGGGAACATCTAGAGAACTTTGACATCACCATCTCCAAAGGAGAGGAGGATTTTTTATTTCTGAGGAGCAAAGTCATTTCAGCTTTATCGTGACTGCCTCTCGTCTCACAAAAGTGGCAATCCTCATTAGTAATATTTCTGGCATACCAAAGAAATAATCAAAGCCTTTCCATCAATGTGGTTTTATGTTTCGATTTCCTACACATGATCATTTCCTTGTGCCTCAGCTGTAAATGCTGAGCTCTCATGAGTCTGAATAAAAAAAAATATGAGTCTGAAAGCTTTACCATTATCACATGGTCTGCAGCCTTTATATTTGTTTCCTGCCATGCAGCTGAACTTTATATGAAGGGGGGCAGAGGGAAGTGGGGAAAAAACTTACAACCACAACAGGGGAGGTTAAACAAGGACACACACACACACAATTCTTAGTCAATCAGAGTACGTAATGCACAAAGTTATTCCAGCTTGCTTTGCAAGTGCCAAGGCTCCTAGAGACCAGCATACTGTACTTATAGCGTAATCCTCTATACATAACATAACATGACACTCCGGCTGGCAGTGATAAAATGGGGAGGGGAGGGGCCCTTTGCAGAATGCCAGGAGACTTTTCTGGGCGTCTAGAAAATCTACCAATTACGGCCAACCTCTTGATTGATGGGATTCCCTCCTTGCACAGCAGGCAGGAGGTCTGACGCACACACCCTGCAATCTACACATTTTTTTAAGAACAACAACACGATCCAGCAAATCATATAGCCAGAAGCACAGGGAAGCCAGCCATCAGTCTGATCTCTAGAGGAGGAGGGGGGAAGGAAGCATTTGGACTGCTGTCAATGCACAGCTCTGTTTCTGCTGAGTCGTGTAAATATTCGGCCCTGTACTGAAAATCTGGGCAGACTTGCATCCATGTCAGCATAAAGCTAATTTGCTCTCCTTCTACCTTGCCTCACTCTGTTTCCCACAATGCCAGATGCTTGCTTTGATAACAGTCACAGTTCCTGAAGCTTCAGTGCAAGTTAGCATCTTTCATTCATCTTTTCCTTTTCCTATCCTGGTGCGCAAGCAACCCTTGTCTTCAGGCTGTGTTCAAACCCACAAGGGGGCAGAATCGGCTAGAAAAGGGAGCACTCTGGCTATCTGATGGAACAGAATCCTAAACACATGGAACAAGAGCCCCCAATCCCTTCCAAACAGCACTTCCTCAGCAGAACGAAAAGGAAATGTATATTTTGGAAAGGATATGGCGACGGCAGTCAACTTACCTGGTAGATTTCAGGCTTGATCACTTCCAAATTGCATATGGGAGTTGAATTTTTGAACATTGTCCCACATGAAAAGAGTTCCCTGCATGCTTTCAACTAGTAACATAGAGAGAAAAGTTTAACATAACCATCTCCCTGATGTGCTAGTTGACTACATTCGGGGATCTTTTTTAAATGGTTCAAAATATACCCGCCTGCCTGCAATTTGAACTAATACAATCCAGAAACTTACCACTTCATTCTGCACAGTCAGCAGATCAGTCATTTCTTCTGTTCAGGCTTAATTTTTCTGCTGCTTCTCCCACTGCTCAGGGACTATCAGAAGCTCCAGGCTTTGTGGGAAGTCCCTGATGTGGCTCATGCCTGCATCAGTAGCCCCCGTTCCTGGAACAGCATCAAGGCTGATGTGTGAAAGAGTCGTAGAGTTTTCCTGCATAGACCAGAATGTTTCAAATCATCTGAGTGGCAGGTGAGTAGACTGGACTGAAGCAGGGCCCAGACGGTAATGACAGCGTCAAAATAATTTACTCACAAATACTGAAATGCAGAGGGGGGGCCCCATCAGCCACAGACAATGTCACTTCTTGCTTTCTTTCCCCCCAAAGCGGTTGGGCAGTGGAACAGATCGCCAAGGGAGGTGGTGGATTCTCCCTCATTGGATATCTCCAAGCAGAAGCTCAACAGGCAACTGCTAGAGATGCTCTAAGAGGTTTTCCTGCTATAGGGGGCTGGACTAGATGACCTTTTGGGTACCTTCCAAGTCAACTCTATTATTCTAAGTGGAGCTTCCTAAATAGCAAATGCCTTGTAAATAGCACCCATGGGGTGGAAGACAGTCTAGATGGGACTGCCACAGGGACCTCTTTATTACAGCCATAATCCAAATTCAGTCCACACATGTGCCATTTACAAAGTAAAATAGCGCTGGTGTGCCTGCAGTTTGGACTGTGTCAATGCTCCTGAGAAAACACAACAGTCAGGGAAAAGAATAATTGGGTATGTCATCTTATGGATTTCGAACTGAGGAAACAGAGGAGGTGGTGATGGCATCTGGCCTAGATGCCTTTAAAAGGGGGTTGGACAGATTTCTGGAAGAAAAGTCCATCGTGGGCTATAGGCCATGATGGGTTGTGCAACCTCCTTACATTAATAATAGACTACTTCAGAGTGCCGGGTGCAAGGGAGTGGCAACAAGATGCAAGCGTCTTGTTCTCTCGTGCCTCCCTGGGGCACCTTGTGGGCTGCTGTGAGATACAGGAAGCTGGTCTAGATGGGACTTTGGCCTGATCCAGCAGGGCTCTTCTTATTTTCTTATATTCTTAGAGAGTAGGTATACATTTCACAATGGATGGAGGTGAGAAACAGTGTCCCCCAAGGGTTTGTCTTGGGACTGGCAATTTTTCAGCTTGTTCATAAATCCAGGTGATTTGGGGAAAAGCAAAGAGGGTAGCCAAGTTTGCAGATGACACTCAATTTTTCCAGGTGATAAAGACCAGAAGCAATTGAGAAGAGCTCCAGGAGGACCTCTCTAAAGTGGGAGAATAGAGCATAATCCTAACCTGAGTTAGGCCAACACAATTAGGCCAGCAAAGTTTGGCCAGAACAACGGCCACCGTAAAGCACCTTTGGACCACTCTCAGAGTCAGGGAGGATGGCGCACGTCTGATGTGCACCATCCTCCCTGATTCTGAGAGTGGCCCAAAGCACTTTACAGTGGCCCTGGTGCTAGTTATAGCCAAACTTTGCTAGCTTAACTGTGATGGCCTAACTCCAGGTTAGGATTGTGCCCTAACACACATATAGTTTTGCCATACAGTGTGGAAGGTAGACTAGATTCAGCAATGTCTTCACTCCTGTATCTTTAATACATATGCAAAAGAGGTCGTTTTTGGCAGAAGCTGTTTGTCAGGCAAGGATGAAAGTCCCCACCAACATTTTTTTGTACCAAAGAGAAATTGGCCACAAAACTGGCAGTAATAATGGGCAACTCAAGAGATGCATTCCTATTACTTCTACCTCTTTAACCTCCCGCAACGCAAGTGCACACACACACACATACACACACAAGCTAATGTGGACTGAGCTGCTGTTGTGCATGCAACAACCCAGCCAAGCTGTTCACTGCAAGGGGAGGCTCCTTCAGGCTTCCCTAAGAACACGGCGTAGTTTGTTCTTCCCCAGACTCTGTGAGTTACTTGACAGCAGTCCTCTGCATGCCAAGGGCTTGGGCAAGAAAAAGCTACAGGATGTTCCTAAGGAATAGTTTACCAAAGTGTTTTCCAAAACCCAATTCCCTGGCCATCTCCAAACTATTTACCCAAGTGTGGTTGATATCTACCTCTCCCTTTACTCATTCCTTCATTCGTCGCGGGGGCACACTTACTTGTATTTTTATTTTATACTCCTGCTTGTGAAAAATATCCCATCTCCTCAGAGAACCCTGGGACCTGTAGTTCTGTGTGGAGGGCTAGAGATGTCTCGGCACTCTCCCCAAACTAAAATTCCCAGGATTCCTTGGGAGCAGTCATGAATGGCTTCATTCTCTTGAGGATCCTTTTCAGGCTGTGCAAGCTGAAAACAATCCCAAGTAAAAGGATCAGCAGGTGCCACGTGAACATCAACTGACATACCAATGTGGAGCCTAAGGGCCAAATGATGGCGCTATCGGTAAGCCCTTTAGAGCGCAATCCTAACCAACTTTTCAGCACCAGAGTAAGGGCAATGCAGCCCCGAGGTAAGGGAATAAACATTCCCTTACCTTGAGGAGGCCTCTAAGACTACTACTCCACTGCAGGATGCAGCATATGCCCCATTGGCACAGCTATGTCAGTGCTGGAAAGTTGGTTAGGATTGCGCCCTTAGTCTATGACTAAAGGGGAATCTCTAGATTTCTTCCTGGCAGCCCTCACCCGTCTTCCTCCCCAAATTGTTAGTATGTAGAATATTAAATAGTGCGTCTCAGAAAAACAAACAAAAACATTCCCAAAACAGTTTTATGTAGCAAAACATTTGGGAAGATGGTTCCCTGTCTTCAAAGGGGTAACTTACAATGTATTAAGAAACAGCTGGGTCCATTCCAGACCCCACCGTGGATACCCGAAACCGTGGGTACTGGGAACACCTTTTTAAAGATAGGGGAGCATCAGTGGTTTTGCTGCAACAAGGTGAAAAAAGAGATGTTTAATGTTTTTAATAGGCATCTCAACACCCTTGATATCCATGGATAATGGAAACTGGATACTGAATCAGTGGATTCTGGGGTATGCCTACACAAGGAAGATACTAGTAAAAGATGCTGAGCGGGTGGCTATTCTGGACTGAAGAGTGACAGTTGCTCTCACCTTGTCATTGTAAAAGAGCCACCACTTTAAATGTTGCTCATTTATAGCAAAGATTGTGTCCGGTGGCGAAAACTAGAATCCCATAAGCCGTCTCCATCTATCTGATGAGGAAGATCTGCACTTTTTCCCCCCAATGTGACAGGGACCTGGAACAGATCTGTGGCATATGGTGATCATTGTTTCTTTCTTTCCTGGAAATTTTGCTGCAGACTGGATAGGTAGCCAATGGCTCAAGGATCAGCTCCGGTTTGGGGACCACCACTTAGAGTAGCACCGCTGTAAGCCACAATAGTGGTAGACAAAAAGGTGGAAGAAGGCTGGGCTGGGGCACTCCCTTTTGAAGAAAGACTGCAGCGTTTGGGGCTCTTCAGTCTAGGAAAAAGGTGCCTGAGGGGGGACATGATTGAGAAGTACAAAATTATGCATGGGAGGGATATATAGAGGGAAGTTCTTTTCCCTCTCTCAGGACACCAGCACCAGGGGACAGCCACTAAAATTGAGTGTGGGGAGAGGTAGAACAGATAAAAGGAAATACTTTTTTTACCCAATAGGTAATTAATCTGTGGAACCCCTTGCCACAGGAGGTGGTGATGGCATCTGGCCTAGGTCCTTTTAAAAGGGGGTTGGACAGATTTCTGGAGGAAAAGTCCATCGTGGGCTACAGGCTATGATGGGTTGTGCAACCTCCTTACATTAGCAGTAGGCTACTTCAGAAAGCTAGGTGCAAGGGAGTGGCAGCAGGATGCAGGAATCTTGTTGTCTCATGTGCTCCCTGAGGTATCTGGTGGGCCCCCGTGAGATAAAGGAAGCTAGATTAGATGGGCCTTTGGCCTGATCCAGTGGGGCACTTCTTACATTTTTAAGGCAGAAGAGGCAGGGCTACAGCAGCAGCATCCTCTCTTGATGCTGAAGAAAAGTCCAACCTACCTCTCTCCTCCATATTTTCTCTTCCACTCCACTCCCTTGTTATTTTTCCAACCTAATGAGTGAAAGGACCAAAAGATGGTACATCACCAAGTAAGAGAAGTCAAAACTAAGCCCACCAGCTCAGAACTAGGAGGCTTTTGCCCTAGTCAGCACCCATAACAAGCTGAACGTCAAGGTCTTCCACCCAGTTGGTCTAGTTATTTGTTGGTCAGA
Source organism: Lerista edwardsae (assembly GCA_029204185.1). Lineage (NCBI taxonomy): Eukaryota > Metazoa > Chordata > Lepidosauria > Squamata > Scincidae > Lerista > Lerista edwardsae. The sequence goes on from JAJKFI010037187.1 coordinate 16,361, forward strand.
CAAAGGGACGTCATCTCCGAGGCCTTCCCCCATCCTGCCTGAATGCTTCATGAGTTCCAAGGCAAAGGTCTAGTGCCAAAAACACATTGTGGGGGCTGGTAAGCAATGGCTCAGATTAAGCCCTCCTCACATCTTTTCATCCAGCCCCCGCCTTTAATATCCTGTTGGGATTTTGAACGTTAACATTTTGCATTCCCCAAGATTTGTATCTCTGCTCCTGGCCTCCTTGTTGCATCTCTGATGGAGAGGCAGCCAGAATGGCTATGATTTACCATGCTTTCCAAATGTTGGCTGTCCAGATTACAAACTATTGTTAGCTCCTGCTTGAATTAATTGCTCCTCAGATCCTCCCACCTGCAGCAAGATGATCTGGCCAGCCCAGATATAGATCGCCAAGTTCCTTCTTGTAAATAAGCCCATTAAAAGCAAAATTTCAGCATCTTTTGTACAGGTCATATGATTCATCATCTCCTCTGTAAACTATAACAGACAGGCAACATTAAAGAGAACAGAAGGTCCTACCAGCTCGGAAAAGATAATTCTATATTAGTAAAAAATCAAAGACGAGGAAAGTTCTATGGGCCTCAGAAATTGCGCTGTATATCATTGATTTACGCAAAGCCGGTACCTTTTGGAAGTGCTTGGTGGAAACATCGTCAGACCATTTTCATATTTTTGAGACATATCCAATTATTCAAGTATTCTAGAGAGATACGTGATTAAACCAGATTGCAGATACAGGTAGATTATCCCTTATCCAGACATCCGAAATCCAGATTATTCCAAAATCTAGACCTGTTTGTCCAAGACTTTTAAAAAACCTTCTGTAGTGTGAACACTAGAAGACCTTGTGCTCATTCCCATGTACAGGTTGCAAGTTCTATTCTCTGCTCTGTGCTGTGTGCCATTGTTGAAAAATGTCAGAAGCCAGCAGACGCCCAAATGGGTCACAGTGAAAAGAAGCATTTCTAATTATATCTATGCAATTATTTCAAAACCCAGACATATCACAATCCAGTCACCTTCCAATCCCAAGCAGTCTAGATACTCAAACTGTAATGTCAGTGGCATTCCTACAGGGGGGAATACTAGGTTTTGCAGGAGCCTGAACTCCTGTGTAAAACGGCCCCTCCCCCTTGCCTCCAGGGTCATTCATGGCTCAGTGAGCTAGCTTGGAGGCTCTCTGAGCCACAAATGGCTCTGAAGGTGAGGTGAGGGGCCGCATTACAGAGGAGCTCAGGGTCCTGCAAAATACCCCCCAGGAATGCCGCTGGATACTGTTTATATTATACTAGCTTTTTGTTACGCGGCGTTGCCTGGGTAACAAATTATCCCAAGCTTCTATTAGACAGGAAAAGGAATGAATTCTATCGAAGTAATTTTATGTACAGGTAATTAAAAGGATAAGTACAATATAAAAATTATAAAGTAAAATCTTTTATAAATTCACTATAATATTAAGTTAACTCAAAACTTGATTATAAACCACATTTTTAGTTTCACCTCCAGGAGCAGGAATAAATAAATGCTTGGGTGAACCCACTCATGAGCAAGCCACATAAAGTTGTCCACGCGAAACACATGGCGATCTCAAATCCACTCCACAGTACTTAATAGACTGTACTTAATAGATGACCCTGAAAACTATGGATTTGACACTAATGTGGATCATTTTGGACATTTTATTGGTCACCCCTTCTCACCCCCCCATGCTGATGGGGGCTGAACGTGGACTCAAACGGCATCGGGTGTGTCACCAATCATCTCAGCGACCCCGGAAACTATGGAGTCGATACACACACACACACACACACACACACACACACACACACACACACACTCGTTTCCCACCCAGTTCAGTCACCTAGTGGGCTTCCTCTCTTCCATCAGCTTTGCTTGGGATCACAGGCTGGCCAGCCTCCTCCAGACTGCCCTCATTACTGGCTTAGCTCCGAACTACTCTTAGTCTAACACCAACAAAACCCACCACCAAACAATAGGCAATCAGCTTGCCCAAGCCATAACTGCCTCCTCCACTTCGTGGCTCCAGGGGCGTCGCAGACATACAACCATTCCCAATAGTCCCAAAACAACCTTACCTTAGCCAGTTCCTCAGTTCTTCAGGCAGTCATTCCAGCCAGCAGTCCAGCAATCCATCCATCCAGCACTCCATCCGTCCATCCGACACCTGGTGCTCTCCTCCAGCACCTTCCCAGGTCCTTCTCCTACAGCTTCTGCCTCCAACGTTATGCTGAGGCCAGCCAATCAGTGGGCAGGCTGATCAGTTTACCATCAGCCACACCCATCTGCATCTGTGCTGGCCTCCCTTCATACCCAAGGGCCTCATCAGCCTACAGCTGTGCTCCTGAGGCTTGCAAAGACTTTGGGGGTTAACCCTATAATCCCTGGCTTATCTGGGACAAGGGGCCATGGCTGATACCATTCCCTATCTCCTCGGGGTATCTCCTGCCTTTTCCAATACAGTCACCCCCTGCCCACCCCCACCCCTAGGGGCACTATGGGTGTCGTACCCCCACAGTATTTCTTTCCAGACCGCAAGGCATACGCGTACCGAGTTTGGTGCACATCGCTCCAGGAGTTCCAGCGGATCAGTGTGGACATTTTATTTTGCACCCCTTTTCGCCCTCCCACGCTGAGGGGGGCCAAACTGGGACTCAAACTGAGTCAGGAACATCGCCGCTCATCTCGGCAACCCCGGAAACAACAGATTCGACACCGATACCGGCCGTTTTCGATCATTTTTACGCGGCACCCCCTTCACACCCCCACTCCTGGGGGTGCCAGGGGGATCGTAACCCTCCAGTATTTGTCGCCAGGCCGCAAGGCGTACACATGCCGAGTTTGGTGCACATCGCAGCAGGCATTCCAGCGGGTCAGTGTGGATGTTTTATTTCATACCCCTTCTCACCCCCCATGCCGAGGGGGGCCGAACCCGGACTTAAATGGCGTCGAGAGTGTCGCCGCTCGTCTCGGCGACCCTGGAAACTATGGATTTGACGCCAGTATCGGCCGTTTTCGGTCGTTTTTACATGGCACCCCCTTCGCACCCCCACCCCCAGGGGCGCTAGGGGGGTCTGACCCCTGCAGTGTTTGTCGCCAGGCCGCAAGGCGTACGTGTGCCGAGTTTGGTGCGTGTCGCTCCAGGCGTTGCGGAGCCTATGCGGAACACACACACACACACACACACACACACACACACACACACACAC
>JAJKFI010037188.1:0-19830 GCA_029204185.1 Lerista edwardsae
TACCACCAGTATTTCTATACTGCCTTTCTTGGTCATTGGATTACTCCTTTGACTTTAATTCAAGGTGGTTCACATAGGCAGGCTTTCTCTAAACCCCAAAGGGTTTTTACAATAACAGAGAGGTTCTAACCTTTCAAGAACAGCAACATTCAGATGGATCTTTCACAGTTTGGTCTTCTTTGCTGGCTGCAGTTGCCTCCTGATATCGTGATGCTAGATCTGATGCAATTGTGTATTGGCATGTGTAAAGTGAAGTGATGTTGTGGCAGGAGGTGACATCATCAAGCAGGAAGTGCTGTCATTGTAACATAATAAAATGACACTCCTGAAATGCAAATTGGCATTCTTGGACTGCAGCAATTGTACAACCATGAAACATCTCTGGGAAAAAGCAAGATTAGGACAAAATATGATTTTGGAGGAGGTGGTGATGGCATCTGGTCTAGATGCCTTTAAAAGGGGACTGGACAGATTTCTGGAGGAAAAGTCCATCGCAGGCTACTGTATAAGCCATGATGGTTAGTGCAACTTCCTTATTTTAGAGGTAGGCTACCTTGGAGTGCCAGATGCAGGGGAGTGGCAATGAGATGCAAGTATCTAGTTGTCTAGTGTGTTCCCTGAGGCATCTGGTGGGCCACTGTGAGATACAGGAAGTTGGACTAGATGGGCCTTGACCTGATTCATTGGGGCTCTTCTTAGGTTCTTATGATGTAAAAACATTGAACTAAAAGCAAAATTTTAAAAAAACCCTCACTTCGAAATTCAAACATTTAACACTCAAAAAAGGGATATAGCAAGAGTAAGGTCTGCAGTTTCCAAGATGGCTGCTCCCAGCTTTCCACGACCCACCTAACATCAGGTCGAGACCCACCAAGTGGGTCATGACCTACAGTTTGAATAATACTGACCATAGAGACTTTAGTTACTTCGGCTGAGGCCAGGCTGTTTTCAGCATTCTTCTAGAAATGAACGAAAAAAGGGTGACGTGCACCTCCCTTGGGAGACTGTTCCATAATCAGGCTGCAGTGAAAAGCCTCCCAAGCAGTGATGTCATTCAGGGGGAACGGACCAGAACGGGCATTCCGGATCCTAACTGGCTCCGTGGCTGGTTCTGGGTTCCAGACAAGTGCCAATCAAAAGTGAGTTCATGTTCCTAAATCATTTGAATGACACCACTGCTCCCAAGGACATTCCTGGGGGCACACAAACCAGCCCCTACCCAAGCAACTTGGAACCTGAGGCCCAGGAATCGAGGCTGCCCCTCCAAGTTTATTTTTTCCCTTAATGCACAAAAGCAGGTCTCCAAGCCCTGGAGAGAGGCTCCTTTTTCCTTCCTGTCATCTGGGCAGCTGCGGAAATAGGCTGTTGCCCCCTTGTTTGTTTTCTCACTACTGCTGCAATGGCAGCAAGCCGTCCGCCCTCCCCACTGTTTAAAATTTTTGCTGCCTTGAGGCCATAGTGACAAGTGGGGGACAAGTGGATCTCTTCCTCCTCCTTCCACTTACATTTTCTTTTTGTTGTTGTGACCATGGGGGTGGGAGTCTCTCGCTCAGTAGCGTAGCAGCATACTAAGAATTGCAGGTGCTGCAGGGCGTTGTGGAAGTGGTCCCTCCCACTTGCCATTGGAGCCATTCTGAGCCGCGAATGGCTTCGACGGTGAGTGGGACGGGCCACGTACAAGGTGCATGTGGGTGTCTGCAAAACTTACCACGCCACCGCTCCCTGTAGCTACTGCTCCTGCCTTTCTCCCCTACTGCTCGCTCTGCCTTTTGAAAGCACATGGGGTGGCACCAGGAGTTGGAAGCGAGCAGTGGAGACACATGCACACGCCGATGGGTGCATGCAGAGTACTACTTCTGATGCTGTGATGTCAAAGCACGTCCCCAGAGAAAGCTCAGTCCTTAGGGTGGTTACTCTGATTCGCCCTATCCAAAGGCTAGCTCCGTACTTATCACTGAACTCCTGATGGAGCAGAGCAAGGGATGGAGAGAAGGACTTCCAAGCTGAATGATGGTTTTTGTAATATATGTATGTAATTTCTATATAATTTTCTGTTATATGCAGTGGTGTCATTCAAATGATTTAGGAACAGGGACTCACTTTTGATTGGCACTTGTTGGGAACCCAGAACCAGCCACAGAGCCCTTTAGGATCCGTTCCCCCTGAATGACATCACTGCCTTCACCCCCCTAGGAATCCGGAGTCGCTCCCTTTAACCCTCTGAGTGCTGGCCAGCCAAGAAGAAAAGCTCTTTGCAGAGGAATTGGGAGGGGGGAGGAGGGAGAGTGAAGTGGGTGGAAACAGCCCTAATTTTAACAAGTGGAACTGAGTTCCCCCGCGTTCCCCCTGCATGACATCACTGGCTCTATGCCTTATGAAGTCTTAGAACATCCTTTGTGTAGCCAGTGTTATTCAGATGAAGGTGTGTCCTTCAGGGTGCAATCCTAATCTGGAGTTTGGCCAGCACAAGGGCCACTTTAAAACACGTTTCAACTATTCTTGGAGTCATGGAGGGTGGCGCACGTCTGTGTGCTGGCCTCTCTGACTCTGAGAGTGGTCCAAACATACTTTACAGTGTCCCTTGTGCTGGCCAAACTTTGCTGGCCTAACTTGTGCCAGCCTAACTCCTGGTTAGGATGTTGCTCTCTGATACTGTATAGCAAAGCTTTAATTACTCTGGTCCATGCAAGTTGAAAAAGAAAATCATTTCTATTAGGTAACACACAAATCATTATTATATTGAACAACTTAGACCATCTGCCCTTCCTTTGAAGCTAGTGCACAATATGAGGATAAAAGTGTAATCAGTGCAATTTTACACATCACTCCCTTTAGAGAAAAAAAGAAGTTTTGTGACATGCATCTGCGAGGCCATGAACCGCCAGAAAACACTGTACACTGTGTGCTTCTCCCATTTATTATGTTCTGTTGCCAAGACAATAACTCTTAAGTAGTATTTAAAACCGATTTTGTGGGAAAAAAAAAAAACTACAAGTGAAAAGAAACTCCTGGAATATAGATACAAAGTCTGGATGAGAAATTATGTTACTATCGCTTAAGGAAGGGTTCCCAAATGGTAGGTTCGGAGGTCGCGATCTGATTTTTGGTGGGCTGCAAAGCAGAAAAGGAAAATGCATGGAGCAAAATGGAAATTGAAACAGAGCAGCACATGCACATTTACTTGTGACTAGGTGAATGTGCCTTGGTCCACTTTGACGGGCAGATTGAGGGGAACATAATGCCACCAGAGTGGTCACGATCCAATGAAAAAGGAGCTCAATAAATGCTCCAGAAGGCGGTTCTCCCACCACCACCATAGTAAAAAGGATAAAAACAGAGGCTTGAGCAGCACATGAAACCTTTTTTAAGTGTCTCATAAAGCCAGGTGGGTCCCAATAGCATGACCTTTTAAAAGTGGGTCCTGATGCTAAAAGGTTTGGGAACTGCTGTCTGAAGGTATCTCCAGGCAAAACCTTTAGCACAACTCCATATTGCATCTTGTTCCCTTCTTATTTTCCACACTTAAAGCCCATTTTCTTACCAATGATGCACGGGTGATTGCATTTCTACCAATGTTGCTCTAACGCAACATTGGTAGAAAAGGGTTTAAAATCACATGAAGCTACCTTATACCGGCACCAACCCAATCTTGCTAATGGAGATTGTTTGACTTACTTTACTTTTATTTAATCCTAAGCTTCCCGGTGCCCATGGCTACAGGAGTGCAAAAATAGCTACTGGTTCGTCCTATAACACTGCCCAAGGTCTGTGTGGGGTAAGGGAGCATTTGCAACCAGCAGCCATGGAGCTTCCCGGCTCTGCAACCGCTGTTGAGCAGGCACTGAATCGAGGAGACCTGTGTCGGGCTGCCTGGCCAGGGAGGGAGCACAGGATATGGTGGCAGAGGCTGCTGCCATCTCTGCCCCCTCCAGTGCCTGATCTCCCCTCCCCCGCCCCATCCTGCCCTTTCCCTGCCTCTCACCCCAAAAGGCTTTGCTGCCGAATGGGGGTGTAACTCACTGCCAGCACACCTCTGTGATAACTGCACTCTCCGTGGTTCTAGCTCAGCAGTGCCCTCCCTTCTGCATTTCCTCTTAACAACGAGCCACTAATTCAGTGGTTCTCGAACTGTGGGTCAGAACCCACCAGTGGGTCACAAACCCATTTCAGGTGGGTCGCAAAGCACCCAGAGCAGCCATATCGACAAAGTAGGCTGCTGGAAAGGGGGAGGGATGTGTGGTTGTTTTGCTTGTGGGCGCAATCCTACCCAGTGCTGGAATGGCGAGGCCTACCGGCCAGTGCCATATCCAACACTGGGTTGGGGAGGCTGGAGCCTCTCCGCGGCAACGGAACATTCGGGCCCTTACCGTAGGGGAGGCTCCAGCCTCCCCTATGTGCTCCTTGGCTCTGCAGAGAGCTGAGGAGACCACGCGGCCTGAATTGGGGCTGTGCGGCCTTGGGATGAGGCCTTGGATTCAGCCTTATGGCCGAATCCAAGGCCCGCCTCCCTCCTGGGCTGGCACGCCTACCGGCCCGCCCACACCCCACCCGTGCCCCGCCCACTCCCTCCCCCATCCAACAATGGTGCCTCCCTCCTGCTGGCTGGCTTAGGCCGACACAAGGGAGGTGTGGTGCGGGCGCTACAGGACCGGTGCTGCCTGCAGTGTGGGTCCTGTTGCTTTAGCACTGACGTGAGGGTGCTGCTCGTTGCGTCGCCACTGCGCACCTTTTAGGTCTCGGTGCTGAAAAGTTTGAGAACCACTGCCCTAATTTAAGGAATGGAAAGAGGGAGAGGAGCAGTGAAGGCTATTAGGCAGACAGAGATGGGCACACACACCCCAATACACCTGCAGCCTGAGGCAACCACTTCCATTTTGCCTCTCGAATGGCCCTGCCCTGCCCCTTGCACTAAATTCTCGGGAAATTTAGTCCATCATAAAGCTAGATGAAAACATCCCTTTAATTCCCCCCCCCACTGGAGAATTCTAGGATGTCACCACGGCCATTTCCACAAAGATTGTCCAGTTGTTCACAAAGCCTTTGATTTGATATCAAAAAGCCGTTTAAGCTGCAATTTTTCACTGGCATCTTCTCAACGAAAACATGAACTTTTGTACTAGTTGACGGCGGAGGCACTCCAAGGAGCACATGGCTTTCCATGAAAAGAAAACAGTGATGGAAACAGATTGTATAATCCTTTCTTTGATTTGAATGAACATGTGACATAAACAAAATCCTGAAGGACCCTGATACAATCTCTGCTCACTCACTAACGAAGCCCTTGCTCGATTCACGGTCTCTCAGACTTGAGTCACCCTCGCTTGGACCAGCAAGACAGACAACCTACCTCAGTGGTTCTCAAATGATTGAGCCCTGGGACCCACTATGACACTCCATCAAGACCCACCTAGCTTTACAAGACTTTTAAAAAGGTGATCTAGAAAGAAGTAACGTTTTATATATATATTTTTACAAGTCACGTTTTATTTTTTTATTTGCAAAAACACACACCTCTCAATCCATTTCTTGTAATGAGGCAGCCTTAATGAATAGCCTCAAGGCTTGAGGGGTTTCGTTCTGAGACCCGCCTTCACCTGCCCCCAGTACCTGACATCAATGAACTTGGAAAAAACACACCAGGGAAAAAGGTGCTCCAACATTTATCTCCCTATATTTACACAAGCTTGCAAACTGCAGGACCTGGGCAGCACCATTCTATGATGGACGTAGCGCTGACGAAACATCATTGTTTCGGCACTACATCATTAGCACCCACACAGGGATGCTGAGCAGCACCCCTGCTTCCGTGCTAACGCTTCAGAGCGCCAACGGGGAGCCTTCCTCGCACCGACTGAAGCTGGTCAGCGCAAGGGAGGAACCGTCCTGTTCCAGGACAGGGATTGGTGGGAGGGAGGGAGGTTGGGGGTGGGACATGGGTGAGCTTGGGAGGTGACCATATAGCCGTGTCGTAAGCCCGTTTGGGCTGCGCAGTCTCCTCGGATCTGCTCCCGCTATTTAGCAGGCACAGATTCGAGGAGCACATAAGGAAGGCTGGAGCCTCCCCTACAGTAAGGGAGCGAACGCTTCCTTGCCGCAGGGAGGCTCCAGCTTCTCCTAAGCAGCGTTGGATATGGCGCTGGCACATTGGCCTCGCCAGTCCGTCGCTTCTTAGGATTGCGCCCTAAATGTTTGCAGGGCAATTAGCAGCAGTCTTGCAAACTGCAGGAGCTAAGCTCTTTGTGGGGCAGTTAGCAACTATCTGATTTTTGAATAGCCTCAGGGCTTAAGGAAATTCATTATCTGATCTTTCTTTCACCCATGTTTTCATTGGGACCCACCCAGAAATTGGGTCATGACCCACCAAGTGGGTTCTGACCCACAGTTTGAGAAACGCTGACCCATCTCACTGGCATGCTGCAATTGTTAAGCATTTTAGATTTTTTTTTATTCGTATTTCTATTTCAAGATGTCCATTCAAATTGCCTCTCAATCAAATTATTTTCAAGTAGCTTAGATCTGATTAGAAAAACAAAGAAAATTACCCAGAAACCCTTGTTTCCCCTGACCAGTGGCAAGTGTCAGAATGATCTTCTTCTCACTACTGCAGTCCCAAATCAAATGAGAGTTAAAGCAGAAATATTTTAGGCATGATGGGGAGGAAGTCCATCGCAGGCTACAGGCCACGATAGGTGCTGCAACCTCCTTATTGCAGAAGTAGGCTACCTCAGAATGCCAGATGCAGGGGAATGGCAACAAGAAGCAAGCATCTTGTTGGCTTGTGTGTTCCCTGAGGCATCTGGTGGGCCACTGTGTGATATAGGATGCTGGATTAGATGGGCCTTTGGCCTGATGCAGCAGGGCTCTATGTTCATAGGAAACAAGAACATATGAAGCTGAAGCTGCTTCTCCTGAAGCTGCTGCTTCTCTGGCCAATTATTGAGACCAGATTGGATTTCCCTGGCCAGAATGTCCATTCTCAGCCTCCCAGTGTTCTGCCCACAATCAGTGAGTTCATGACAGACATAATACTTGGACCCCAGCTTTCATGGCACAAATGCTAAGCTACACCTGCTCCAAGAGGCCATCACATGTGGTGTTTGTATGCAACATGTTTGTAATTATATAAAGAGTATCTGCAAGGTCATCTTTGTAACTGGGAAGCCATGAAGCTCTTATTGCTGAATGGTGTCATCTACTGTATATGATGGAGGGCGCAATCCTAACCTGGAGTTAGGCTGGCATAGTTAGGGCAGCACAAGGGACACTGTATGTTTGGACCACTCTCGGAGTCAAAGACTCCACCGATGTGTGTGATCCTCCCTGACTCTGAGAGTGGTCCAAATGCTACCAAATGCTTTACAGTGGCAACTTGTGCCAGCCAAACTTTGCCACGAAATACACCCGCAGACCCTGGACTACAGCCTGTGTAAGAGAGTGCCCCCCTCCCCATATTATAATGCTTGCTCAGCTGCACAGTACTAATGGTAGGAGCGAAGCAGCTATTTTAAAGCAAGCAAAGCCCCTAAATTCACAAAAGCTTCATGCACCTTTCTGTGCTCCCTGCGATGTTCCTTCATCCATCAGTGAGCACAAACACGTGTACATTACTAAGGACATATTTGAAATCCAGACATTAATTCCCCCTTCATACCCAAGCAATGATATCCAGTGCTATCTAGCAGGAGATTTCCTGGAGGAGGAAGCAAGGCCGTTTCCCTTGGATTTAAGACAGCTCAAGAGGATAGAAACAATGGCACTGATTCTTACCTTAACATCAAGTACCCTCAGCACATCTCTTACCAATCTCACCAATACAGCTGTGTATTATTATTGTGCAATCTACTACAAAGCCACATTGATCTTTCAGATTGAAAACAGCGTATAACCATTTAATAAATTGTATCTAACTATATTGTTTCCATCACTGGGATGTCAAAAGAGCAATTTTTCCCACCCTTTCAATAATGAAATGGCAATCTGCAACGAATAGTATAGTAACAATACAAGGGAATAATGTTTCTTCCATATTCATTAACATTGACCAAACTGGAAAATGGTCAGTAGACACATGAATAATCTAATTGGGGAAAAGGTAGACTGAAAGGCATAATTTAGAGCCTGAAATTAGAGTGGGGGGGCAGTGGCGTAGCTAATTACTAATTGCGTAGCTAATTGCTAATTTTTTTTTAGGATCGTGAGCCCTTTTGGGACAAGGAGCCATTTAACCATTATTTATTTATTTATTTATCATCATCATCATCATCATCATCCTTTAAACTGCTTTGTGAACTTTGTGTTAAAAAGCGGTATATAAATACTATTTGATGATGATGATGATGATGAATTGCAGGGGTAGCAATTGCACTGGGCAGCAAGCTTTAGGAGGCAACAAGCTGAGCCTGACACTAGTGCCAAAATTGTGAAAACCTTGGTATGTATGATTAATACCATCACATTCTATACAATTGGAAAGATAATTTAATGCTGAAAGCAATGTTGGAATTTACCAAACCAATATACCAAACCATATTGGAATTTACTCATCAATCAATCAATCAACAGGTACTTATATACTGCTTTTCAACACGAAGTTCATAAAGCGGTTTACAGGCAATAGTAATAATAATGCACCCCCCACAAGTAGACTTGCCAGGTTTTCAAAATGACAGTAAGGGACACACAGGTATCGGGATATCAAACCACTCCATGGTTACCAGAAATAATATAAAAACGATGCAGGTAGCCGTGGCAAGGCAGCAGCAAGCAGCAACAGCAGCAGAAATTTAGAATGGGATTTTTTAAGGCCCGTTCAACGTTGATACGGGACATGATTTTTAAATCTTAAATACGGGAAGTCCCTTACAATAAGGGGCACCTGGCAAGTCTACCCACAAGATCACACAAGACAGAGGTTTGGGATTAAAAAAATTATTTAATCAAACAAACCTTGCAGCAAGGTAAAAACACTACACTCAATACCCCCCCCCCTGTGTGCTGGCTCTAAAGTAAAGGGAAGATGGCCCTGGCCATCTCCCCCAAGCCCCACAAAGGGCCCAACACCCTGGCTCAAGACCTCACCCAGAGCACAATCCTAAGCAACTTTCCAGCCCTGACATAACTGTTCCAATGGGGCATGTGCTGCGTTCTGCACTGAAAGCGTAGTCACAGAGGCCTCCTTGAGGTAAGGGAATGTTTGTGCTGCATTGCCCTTACCCAGGTGCTGGAAAGGTGGTTAGGGTTAGGAGTCCTCAGTCATGGACTGGGGAAGCCTATCTGTGCCAACCCCGAAGAATCGAGGCAGCTGGCCTACCCTGGCCCCACAGGCGAAGCTGTGTGTTAGCCATTGCAAAAGCAGCCAAGAGGCCAGCCTGCCTCCCAACCTGGACAAGTGTTGTCAGAGAGGTCCTTGCTTACCTCAGGATGGATGCCAGGCCCTTACCTGGCTACCCAGCCAGCACTCATCCTGCCACATGGGGAGGGGGTTAGCCTAGTATTCAGCGGTGGTATGCAGCAGGAACACTGGGCGGGACATCCGGGTGATTGACAGCCCGTCCATCGCGTTCCGGAGCGTTACGCCATCTGCGTAATCAATTACACCGCTTGCGTAACGTAAGCGGCGTAATTGGTTACGCAAACGGCGTAACGCTCCGGAATGCGACGGGTGGGCTGTTGATCACCCGGATGTCCCGCCCAGCGTTCCGGCTGCATAACACCGCTGCTAGTATTCTAACAAACGTTGCGGCTAATTAAGCAGAAAACCTTTTATTCATTTACTTAATAAATTAAATGTGATTTGATTGGAGAGGGGGTTACAAAATCTTCTTAGCTCCCAGCAGCAGATGCCTTAGCTTTGCTAGTGGTGGGAGGAGAACTGCTTAACCCTTACCCCTTCCGGCCATTTTTCACTCAGAATAATAGGCATATCTTTGCTGCAACCCAAAAGGGAGAACACGTACAATAATATAGAAGGCATATAGTATCTTTGGACATGCGGGTGAGGGGGGGGAATTTTGATCAGGCAACATAACAGATAGATGGAACGGGGTTAAGCAGCCATTCCTCCCACTATTCGTCTTCTGTAACTGGCAGCCTCCTGCAGTAAAATAAATAATTTTTCAGTAAAATAAAAAATTATGAGACTTTTCACATCTCTCACATGTAGTCTAATTTGGCTTATTTACAACAGTATGATCCTATATATATGGCATAAACCACTAAGGGGCTATAATGGAAAAAAAGATTAATTCCATATTTGTTTTCTGAGACTTCTTCTGCAGTTATGTATGTGGTGCATTGTTTTGCTGAACATTGTATTAGTCAGAAAAACAGTGCAAAAGTGAGATGTTTTTACGACTCCCTGGAGTCAAACTATATTTTGTAGCAATAATGTATGTGGTAAGAGCATGCCAGATAAAAGTGTACAGGCATTTAATACCAAAGTTGAATACCATGAAAAAGAAGAATGTACTTGAGTTGATACGCAGAACGTAAACAAAATTTGCTGCCCCAAATTTCCTCTTCTCAAGATTATTTTCGTCGATGCCATAGAATCATACAGTTGGGAGGAACCATAAAAGATCATTGAAACTTTCACATGAAACTATTTGCATCGGGGAACATCTAGAGAACTTTGACATCACCATCTCCAAAGGAGAGGAGGATTTTTTATTTCTGAGGAGCAAAGTCATTTCAGCTTTATCGTGACTGCCTCTCGTCTCACAAAAGTGGCAATCCTCATTAGTAATATTTCTGGCATACCAAAGAAATAATCAAAGCCTTTCCATCAATGTGGTTTTATGTTTCGATTTCCTACACATGATCATTTCCTTGTGCCTCAGCTGTAAATGCTGAGCTCTCATGAGTCTGAATAAAAAAAAATATGAGTCTGAAAGCTTTACCATTATCACATGGTCTGCAGCCTTTATATTTGTTTCCTGCCATGCAGCTGAACTTTATATGAAGGGGGGCAGAGGGAAGTGGGGAAAAAACTTACAACCACAACAGGGGAGGTTAAACAAGGACACACACACACACAATTCTTAGTCAATCAGAGTACGTAATGCACAAAGTTATTCCAGCTTGCTTTGCAAGTGCCAAGGCTCCTAGAGACCAGCATACTGTACTTATAGCGTAATCCTCTATACATAACATAACATGACACTCCGGCTGGCAGTGATAAAATGGGGAGGGGAGGGGCCCTTTGCAGAATGCCAGGAGACTTTTCTGGGCGTCTAGAAAATCTACCAATTACGGCCAACCTCTTGATTGATGGGATTCCCTCCTTGCACAGCAGGCAGGAGGTCTGACGCACACACCCTGCAATCTACACATTTTTTTAAGAACAACAACACGATCCAGCAAATCATATAGCCAGAAGCACAGGGAAGCCAGCCATCAGTCTGATCTCTAGAGGAGGAGGGGGGAAGGAAGCATTTGGACTGCTGTCAATGCACAGCTCTGTTTCTGCTGAGTCGTGTAAATATTCGGCCCTGTACTGAAAATCTGGGCAGACTTGCATCCATGTCAGCATAAAGCTAATTTGCTCTCCTTCTACCTTGCCTCACTCTGTTTCCCACAATGCCAGATGCTTGCTTTGATAACAGTCACAGTTCCTGAAGCTTCAGTGCAAGTTAGCATCTTTCATTCATCTTTTCCTTTTCCTATCCTGGTGCGCAAGCAACCCTTGTCTTCAGGCTGTGTTCAAACCCACAAGGGGGCAGAATCGGCTAGAAAAGGGAGCACTCTGGCTATCTGATGGAACAGAATCCTAAACACATGGAACAAGAGCCCCCAATCCCTTCCAAACAGCACTTCCTCAGCAGAACGAAAAGGAAATGTATATTTTGGAAAGGATATGGCGACGGCAGTCAACTTACCTGGTAGATTTCAGGCTTGATCACTTCCAAATTGCATATGGGAGTTGAATTTTTGAACATTGTCCCACATGAAAAGAGTTCCCTGCATGCTTTCAACTAGTAACATAGAGAGAAAAGTTTAACATAACCATCTCCCTGATGTGCTAGTTGACTACATTCGGGGATCTTTTTTAAATGGTTCAAAATATACCCGCCTGCCTGCAATTTGAACTAATACAATCCAGAAACTTACCACTTCATTCTGCACAGTCAGCAGATCAGTCATTTCTTCTGTTCAGGCTTAATTTTTCTGCTGCTTCTCCCACTGCTCAGGGACTATCAGAAGCTCCAGGCTTTGTGGGAAGTCCCTGATGTGGCTCATGCCTGCATCAGTAGCCCCCGTTCCTGGAACAGCATCAAGGCTGATGTGTGAAAGAGTCGTAGAGTTTTCCTGCATAGACCAGAATGTTTCAAATCATCTGAGTGGCAGGTGAGTAGACTGGACTGAAGCAGGGCCCAGACGGTAATGACAGCGTCAAAATAATTTACTCACAAATACTGAAATGCAGAGGGGGGGCCCCATCAGCCACAGACAATGTCACTTCTTGCTTTCTTTCCCCCCAAAGCGGTTGGGCAGTGGAACAGATCGCCAAGGGAGGTGGTGGATTCTCCCTCATTGGATATCTCCAAGCAGAAGCTCAACAGGCAACTGCTAGAGATGCTCTAAGAGGTTTTCCTGCTATAGGGGGCTGGACTAGATGACCTTTTGGGTACCTTCCAAGTCAACTCTATTATTCTAAGTGGAGCTTCCTAAATAGCAAATGCCTTGTAAATAGCACCCATGGGGTGGAAGACAGTCTAGATGGGACTGCCACAGGGACCTCTTTATTACAGCCATAATCCAAATTCAGTCCACACATGTGCCATTTACAAAGTAAAATAGCGCTGGTGTGCCTGCAGTTTGGACTGTGTCAATGCTCCTGAGAAAACACAACAGTCAGGGAAAAGAATAATTGGGTATGTCATCTTATGGATTTCGAACTGAGGAAACAGAGGAGGTGGTGATGGCATCTGGCCTAGATGCCTTTAAAAGGGGGTTGGACAGATTTCTGGAAGAAAAGTCCATCGTGGGCTATAGGCCATGATGGGTTGTGCAACCTCCTTACATTAATAATAGACTACTTCAGAGTGCCGGGTGCAAGGGAGTGGCAACAAGATGCAAGCGTCTTGTTCTCTCGTGCCTCCCTGGGGCACCTTGTGGGCTGCTGTGAGATACAGGAAGCTGGTCTAGATGGGACTTTGGCCTGATCCAGCAGGGCTCTTCTTATTTTCTTATATTCTTAGAGAGTAGGTATACATTTCACAATGGATGGAGGTGAGAAACAGTGTCCCCCAAGGGTTTGTCTTGGGACTGGCAATTTTTCAGCTTGTTCATAAATCCAGGTGATTTGGGGAAAAGCAAAGAGGGTAGCCAAGTTTGCAGATGACACTCAATTTTTCCAGGTGATAAAGACCAGAAGCAATTGAGAAGAGCTCCAGGAGGACCTCTCTAAAGTGGGAGAATAGAGCATAATCCTAACCTGAGTTAGGCCAACACAATTAGGCCAGCAAAGTTTGGCCAGAACAACGGCCACCGTAAAGCACCTTTGGACCACTCTCAGAGTCAGGGAGGATGGCGCACGTCTGATGTGCACCATCCTCCCTGATTCTGAGAGTGGCCCAAAGCACTTTACAGTGGCCCTGGTGCTAGTTATAGCCAAACTTTGCTAGCTTAACTGTGATGGCCTAACTCCAGGTTAGGATTGTGCCCTAACACACATATAGTTTTGCCATACAGTGTGGAAGGTAGACTAGATTCAGCAATGTCTTCACTCCTGTATCTTTAATACATATGCAAAAGAGGTCGTTTTTGGCAGAAGCTGTTTGTCAGGCAAGGATGAAAGTCCCCACCAACATTTTTTTGTACCAAAGAGAAATTGGCCACAAAACTGGCAGTAATAATGGGCAACTCAAGAGATGCATTCCTATTACTTCTACCTCTTTAACCTCCCGCAACGCAAGTGCACACACACACACATACACACACAAGCTAATGTGGACTGAGCTGCTGTTGTGCATGCAACAACCCAGCCAAGCTGTTCACTGCAAGGGGAGGCTCCTTCAGGCTTCCCTAAGAACACGGCGTAGTTTGTTCTTCCCCAGACTCTGTGAGTTACTTGACAGCAGTCCTCTGCATGCCAAGGGCTTGGGCAAGAAAAAGCTACAGGATGTTCCTAAGGAATAGTTTACCAAAGTGTTTTCCAAAACCCAATTCCCTGGCCATCTCCAAACTATTTACCCAAGTGTGGTTGATATCTACCTCTCCCTTTACTCATTCCTTCATTCGTCGCGGGGGCACACTTACTTGTATTTTTATTTTATACTCCTGCTTGTGAAAAATATCCCATCTCCTCAGAGAACCCTGGGACCTGTAGTTCTGTGTGGAGGGCTAGAGATGTCTCGGCACTCTCCCCAAACTAAAATTCCCAGGATTCCTTGGGAGCAGTCATGAATGGCTTCATTCTCTTGAGGATCCTTTTCAGGCTGTGCAAGCTGAAAACAATCCCAAGTAAAAGGATCAGCAGGTGCCACGTGAACATCAACTGACATACCAATGTGGAGCCTAAGGGCCAAATGATGGCGCTATCGGTAAGCCCTTTAGAGCGCAATCCTAACCTGGAGTTAGGCCAGCACAGTTGTGCCAGCAACGTTTGGCTGGCACAAGAGACACTGTAAAGTATGTTTGGACCACTCTCGGAGTCAGGGAGGATGATGCACATCTGTGTGCTGGCCTCTTTGACTCAGGGAGTGGTCCAAACATAATTTACGGTGTCCCTTGTGTCTGCCAAACTTTGCTGGCCTAACTGCGCTGGCCTAACTCCAGGTTAGGATTGCACCCTTAGGGCACAATCCTAACCAACTTTTCAGCACCAGAGTAAGGGCAATGCAGCCCCGAGGTAAGGGAATAAACATTCCCTTACCTTGAGGAGGCCTCTAAGACTACTACTCCACTGCAGGATGCAGCATATGCCCCATTGGCACAGCTATGTCAGTGCTGGAAAGTTGGTTAGGATTGCGCCCTTAGTCTATGACTAAAGGGGAATCTCTAGATTTCTTCCTGGCAGCCCTCACCCGTCTTCCTCCCCAAATTGTTAGTATGTAGAATATTAAATAGTGCGTCTCAGAAAAACAAACAAAAACATTCCCAAAACAGTTTTATGTAGCAAAACATTTGGGAAGATGGTTCCCTGTCTTCAAAGGGGTAACTTACAATGTATTAAGAAACAGCTGGGTCCATTCCAGACCCCACCGTGGATACCCGAAACCGTGGGTACTGGGAACACCTTTTTAAAGATAGGGGAGCATCAGTGGTTTTGCTGCAACAAGGTGAAAAAAGAGATGTTTAATGTTTTTAATAGGCATCTCAACACCCTTGATATCCATGGATAATGGAAACTGGATACTGAATCAGTGGATTCTGGGGTATGCCTACACAAGGAAGATACTAGTAAAAGATGCTGAGCGGGTGGCTATTCTGGACTGAAGAGTGACAGTTGCTCTCACCTTGTCATTGTAAAAGAGCCACCACTTTAAATGTTGCTCATTTATAGCAAAGATTGTGTCCGGTGGCGAAAACTAGAATCCCATAAGCCGTCTCCATCTATCTGATGAGGAAGATCTGCACTTTTTCCCCCCAATGTGACAGGGACCTGGAACAGATCTGTGGCATATGGTGATCATTGTTTCTTTCTTTCCTGGAAATTTTGCTGCAGACTGGATAGGTAGCCAATGGCTCAAGGATCAGCTCCGGTTTGGGGACCACCACTTAGAGTAGCACCGCTGTAAGCCACAATAGTGGTAGACAAAAAGGTGGAAGAAGGCTGGGCTGGGGCACTCCCTTTTGAAGAAAGACTGCAGCGTTTGGGGCTCTTCAGTCTAGGAAAAAGGTGCCTGAGGGGGGACATGATTGAGAAGTACAAAATTATGCATGGGAGGGATATATAGAGGGAAGTTCTTTTCCCTCTCTCAGGACACCAGCACCAGGGGACAGCCACTAAAATTGAGTGTGGGGAGAGGTAGAACAGATAAAAGGAAATACTTTTTTTACCCAATAGGTAATTAATCTGTGGAACCCCTTGCCACAGGAGGTGGTGATGGCATCTGGCCTAGGTCCTTTTAAAAGGGGGTTGGACAGATTTCTGGAGGAAAAGTCCATCGTGGGCTACAGGCTATGATGGGTTGTGCAACCTCCTTACATTAGCAGTAGGCTACTTCAGAAAGCTAGGTGCAAGGGAGTGGCAGCAGGATGCAGGAATCTTGTTGTCTCATGTGCTCCCTGAGGTATCTGGTGGGCCCCCGTGAGATAAAGGAAGCTAGATTAGATGGGCCTTTGGCCTGATCCAGTGGGGCACTTCTTACATTTTTAAGGCAGAAGAGGCAGGGCTACAGCAGCAGCATCCTCTCTTGATGCTGAAGAAAAGTCCAACCTACCTCTCTCCTCCATATTTTCTCTTCCACTCCACTCCCTTGTTATTTTTCCAACCTAATGAGTGAAAGGACCAAAAGATGGTACATCACCAAGTAAGAGAAGTCAAAACTAAGCCCACCAGCTCAGAACTAGGAGGCTTTTGCCCTAGTCAGCACCCATAACAAGCTGAACGTCAAGGTCTTCCACCCAGTTGGTCTAGTTATTTGTTGGTCAGACAAAGGGACGTCATCTCCGAGGCCTTCCCCCATCCTGCCTGAATGCTTCATGAGTTCCAAGGCAAAGGTCTAGTGCCAAAAACACATTGTGGGGGCTGGTAAGCAATGGCTCAGATTAAGCCCTCCTCACATCTTTTCATCCAGCCCCCGCCTTTAATATCCTGTTGGGATTTTGAACGTTAACATTTTGCATTCCCCAAGATTTGTATCTCTGCTCCTGGCCTCCTTGTTGCATCTCTGATGGAGAGGCAGCCAGAATGGCTATGATTTACCATGCTTTCCAAATGTTGGCTGTCCAGATTACAAACTATTGTTAGCTCCTGCTTGAATTAATTGCTCCTCAGATCCTCCCACCTGCAGCAAGATGATCTGGCCAGCCCAGATATAGATCGCCAAGTTCCTTCTTGTAAATAAGCCCATTAAAAGCAAAATTTCAGCATCTTTTGTACAGGTCATATGATTCATCATCTCCTCTGTAAACTATAACAGACAGGCAACATTAAAGAGAACAGAAGGTCCTACCAGCTCGGAAAAGATAATTCTATATTAGTAAAAAATCAAAGACGAGGAAAGTTCTATGGGCCTCAGAAATTGCGCTGTATATCATTGATTTACGCAAAGCCGGTACCTTTTGGAAGTGCTTGGTGGAAACATCGTCAGACCATTTTCATATTTTTGAGACATATCCAATTATTCAAGTATTCTAGAGAGATACGTGATTAAACCAGATTGCAGATACAGGTAGATTATCCCTTATCCAGACATCCGAAATCCAGATTATTCCAAAATCTAGACCTGTTTGTCCAAGACTTTTAAAAAACCTTCTGTAGTGTGAACACTAGAAGACCTTGTGCTCATTCCCATGTACAGGTTGCAAGTTCTATTCTCTGCTCTGTGCTGTGTGCCATTGTTGAAAAATGTCAGAAGCCAGCAGACGCCCAAATGGGTCACAGTGAAAAGAAGCATTTCTAATTATATCTATGCAATTATTTCAAAACCCAGACATATCACAATCCAGTCACCTTCCAATCCCAAGCAGTCTAGATACTCAAACTGTAATGTCAGTGGCATTCCTACAGGGGGGAATACTAGGTTTTGCAGGAGCCTGAACTCCTGTGTAAAACGGCCCCTCCCCCTTGCCTCCAGGGTCATTCATGGCTCAGTGAGCTAGCTTGGAGGCTCTCTGAGCCACAAATGGCTCTGAAGGTGAGGTGAGGGGCCGCATTACAGAGGAGCTCAGGGTCCTGCAAAATACCCCCCAGGAATGCCGCTGGATACTGTTTATATTATACTAGCTTTTTGTTACGCGGCGTTGCCTGGGTAACAAATTATCCCAAGCTTCTATTAGACAGGAAAAGGAATGAATTCTATCGAAGTAATTTTATGTACAGGTAATTAAAAGGATAAGTACAATATAAAAATTATAAAGTAAAATCTTTTATAAATTCACTATAATATTAAGTTAACTCAAAACTTGATTATAAACCACATTTTTAGTTTCACCTCCAGGAGCAGGAATAAATAAATGCTTGGGTGAACCCACTCATGAGCAAGCCACATAAAGTTGTCCACGCGAAACACATGGCGATCTCAAATCCACTCCACAGTACTTAATAGACTGTACTTAATAGATGACCCTGAAAACTATGGATTTGACACTA
Source organism: Lerista edwardsae (assembly GCA_029204185.1). Taxonomy (NCBI): domain Eukaryota; kingdom Metazoa; phylum Chordata; class Lepidosauria; order Squamata; family Scincidae; genus Lerista; species Lerista edwardsae. The sequence continues at coordinate 18,260 of JAJKFI010037188.1, forward strand.
ATGTGGATCATTTTGGACATTTTATTGGTCACCCCTTCTCACCCCCCCATGCTGATGGGGGCTGAACGTGGACTCAAACGGCATCGGGTGTGTCACCAATCATCTCAGCGACCCCGGAAACTATGGAGTCGATACACACACACACACACACACACACACACACACACACACACACACACTCGTTTCCCACCCAGTTCAGTCACCTAGTGGGCTTCCTCTCTTCCATCAGCTTTGCTTGGGATCACAGGCTGGCCAGCCTCCTCCAGACTGCCCTCATTACTGGCTTAGCTCCGAACTACTCTTAGTCTAACACCAACAAAACCCACCACCAAACAATAGGCAATCAGCTTGCCCAAGCCATAACTGCCTCCTCCACTTCGTGGCTCCAGGGGCGTCGCAGACATACAACCATTCCCAATAGTCCCAAAACAACCTTACCTTAGCCAGTTCCTCAGTTCTTCAGGCAGTCATTCCAGCCAGCAGTCCAGCAATCCATCCATCCAGCACTCCATCCGTCCATCCGACACCTGGTGCTCTCCTCCAGCACCTTCCCAGGTCCTTCTCCTACAGCTTCTGCCTCCAACGTTATGCTGAGGCCAGCCAATCAGTGGGCAGGCTGATCAGTTTACCATCAGCCACACCCATCTGCATCTGTGCTGGCCTCCCTTCATACCCAAGGGCCTCATCAGCCTACAGCTGTGCTCCTGAGGCTTGCAAAGACTTTGGGGGTTAACCCTATAATCCCTGGCTTATCTGGGACAAGGGGCCATGGCTGATACCATTCCCTATCTCCTCGGGGTATCTCCTGCCTTTTCCAATACAGTCACCCCCTGCCCACCCCCACCCCTAGGGGCACTATGGGTGTCGTACCCCCACAGTATTTCTTTCCAGACCGCAAGGCATACGCGTACCGAGTTTGGTGCACATCGCTCCAGGAGTTCCAGCGGATCAGTGTGGACATTTTATTTTGCACCCCTTTTCGCCCTCCCACGCTGAGGGGGGCCAAACTGGGACTCAAACTGAGTCAGGAACATCGCCGCTCATCTCGGCAACCCCGGAAACAACAGATTCGACACCGATACCGGCCGTTTTCGATCATTTTTACGCGGCACCCCCTTCACACCCCCACTCCTGGGGGTGCCAGGGGGATCGTAACCCTCCAGTATTTGTCGCCAGGCCGCAAGGCGTACACATGCCGAGTTTGGTGCACATCGCAGCAGGCATTCCAGCGGGTCAGTGTGGATGTTTTATTTCATACCCCTTCTCACCCCCCATGCCGAGGGGGGCCGAACCCGGACTTAAATGGCGTCGAGAGTGTCGCCGCTCGTCTCGGCGACCCTGGAAACTATGGATTTGACGCCAGTATCGGCCGTTTTCGGTCGTTTTTACATGGCACCCCCTTCGCACCCCCACCCCCAGGGGCGCTAGGGGGGTCTGACCCCTGCAGTGTTTGTCGCCAGGCCGCAAGGCGTACGTGTGCCGAGTTTGGTGCGTGTCGCTCCAGGCGTTGCGGAGCCTATGCGGAACACACACACACACACACACACACACACACACACACACACACACAC